>CAUYQU010068940.1:0-73477 GCA_963574635.1 Cheracebus regulus
GCCCACCACCACGTCTGGCTAAATTTTGTATTTTTAGTAGACACAGGGTATCATCATGTTGGCCAGGCTGGTCCAAACTCCTGACCTCAGGTGATCCACCTGCCTGGGCCTCCCAAAGTGCTGGGATTACCATCATGAACCGCCACACCCGGCCCAGGGACAAGTTATTTTGCACACATTTCTTTCCCATGGCACTTTCCAAATATAATTATTTACACATGCGTAATTATTTAAAAGAATCCTCTTCTACTAGACACGAGGTCATCAATTAGTGACTTCATGAGTTATACTCCTTCCTGTGGTTGTATTAAGTTTGTGAATTCTTCGCACTCTCATGAGTGAGGTAAATTTCCTTTCCTGGGCTCCCCTCCAGAGATCCCAGTACCGGGAAGAAACTGGCCTTGTTAAAATCCGTCCAGACACCCCACTTGCTTTTTGTTTATTCACTGAGTGTGTTTGTCTGAGATGAACTTTTTTCCCCACTGAAGTATTTGGTTCCATTGTCTGGTGAAGCCATCTGCACTTGGAAATTTTTGTGGATTTTCCCCCTCCCTTCTCATGAGATAATTTTAAATTGTGGATTTAATTTTTGAAGTTGTTTTGCAATTTTCTAGTTTTTTCGGTGTTAGTTTTGCTAAGTCATACTTTGAAATGCCTTTTGCATTGAAATTGTTTTTAATGCACTGCATTTAGTTTTTCAAATGTTCCATCTGTAATCTTTTTAAGGATTCCAAGTTTTGGTATTTTTTCTTCTTGACATTGTGATTTTGGGCTTTCTCTATTATGTTACAACTTTCTTTAAACTTAATTTTAATTGAAAATCATTGTCTTTCCTTTTAGCAATCTAATACACAAGCTTTGTTCCATTGAAAATAAATTTTATATCAAATTTAAAGCTTTATCAAATGTTACAATGTTATAACATTTTTTTTCTCTACTACAACCTCCCACATTGCTTGTTTTCTAAACCAGCGCTGCTTAGTAGCAATGTTCAGGATTGCAGATTATTCTACAGATGTGCTGGACGCTGAGGCAGGAACTGGCCTCGCAGGACCATTGAGCCCTGGAAGTGAGTGGGTGTCATTATTTTTTAAATTATTTCATTTTAATTTATTTACACAAATTTAAATAACCACAAGTGGCTAATGACCACTATATTGAACTTTGCAGAATTCTCAAAAATCAAACATGTAAATAAAGCATGATCAAACTAATTAATCAATAACTATTCATTTTGAATTTTAGAATATTGAGGTGACACTTGAATTAGAATAATAAAATAAATTGCATAATACAAATATGTTTAGTTAGCATGGATAGAGAGACAAATTTATGCTGCTGTTTTTTAATATCTTAAATATTAATATTTTTTAAACCACTGACATAAGATTTTTGCTCCAATCTATTATTACATGAAATGATATCTCTTATTTATCAGGTGGAAACATATGCCTGAAGTAGAGACTTACAGCTTGAAAAATCCTTATCTGCATCCTTTTGAAATTAAAATTTCTCAATCGTTTTGATGAAAGTCCTTATCTCAAGTCCTGTCCATGTGAGAATGCTTTTGTAAGACAAGTGACGCTGTGAGACTGGAGATACACAGCCACTGGCCTGTGAGATGGCACTGAAATCCCAGGTGCCAAGGCGCCCTCTGGGCTCACCTGTGGACTGCTTGCAGCCACCTTGCTTACTGCCTGGAGGATGAGAGGATGCTGTGTGCCCCCCAGGCCCAGCCTTGCCCTGGTGGCCCAAGAGGTCTCCTGCTCACACCACCTGCCACAAACACCAGGCAGATTACGCCACTGGGAGGAGGCGTCCAGGTCACTTGGAAGACAGGGTCAAGGAGGCAGGAGACCTCTCACATCTCACTGAGGAATTGCAGTCGCCCAGGCCACGGTCTCCAGCAAGCTACCGCATGAGCCGGATAAGCTCTGCAGGAGAGGAGGGCAGGGGCAAGCCCCCGTGCGGCGCCCCCGTGTGGAGAGGGCAGGAATGGTCTAGTCCCCGGGGCCTCTCTGCTCCCCACGCATTAATAATATGAGGTTTGGATTACATGGTTTCTATAAAATCGCATCATCAGCATATAATGACCGTGTTTTTCTCTCTCCTCCTTTCAGATCACTGCATGGCTGATCGTGAGGCTTCTGTTCATGGCAAGCAGTGCTCTCAGAGGATCTCGCCAGGTCCAGCTGAAACAGAAGCTATGGTTTTTTGTTTCTTGCTTTTCTTCTTCAAATCAGTTGCTTTCCCACTATTCTTGTGTCTTGTGTTGTTTTAAAAATGGTTTAGGATTTCACAAATATAAAATCATTCAATAGCTTTCCTACACACAGGAAATAATCACCTAAAGTAAAGCACATGATAACCCATTTATGAAATAAATAAAACAAGTACCTTAGCTTGAATAACCTCACTAAACTATGCAAATGAAACTACGGAAAATACCATAAAATTTGGCTTTACTGAATTTTTTGAAATAATACTCAAGTATCATGCAATGATTTCGTTCAGAAAGAGCAATTATTTCTAAGAGGGAAATTCTTCTCAAATTATGTGTCTTTTAAAAAGAAGAACTTGTCCTGACAGGATAGAGTGAAATAAGAAGGCAAGGAAAAAAACCCTAAAATAATTCTAAAACATACAAAAATAAATTGAATAAAAAATGTTTTAATACATACAATCTCTTCATTCTTGTTCTGTAGTGACTCACCTTCTGTATAACACTTACGTTAAGTAGATGCCGCATTATATATATAAAAGGAAGCAGCACAAAACAGGACAGGACTTGAATTATTTAATAAATGTGACTAGAATATTATTTTTATGAAAAAGTATGTACTAACATTATTCATCATCTAATTCTAGATGAGTTAAAGAAATAAAGGAAAAATCAAACCGTAAAAAGGAAGGGAATTTTGTTTCATATTCATCTGATTCTAGATGTGGAGAGCCTGCTGATCTTAAATGAATGAGACCCGATTTCAAACACAGATTATTTCCCGTGACTGTCAGCTGCTTGGTAAAAACCCAGCTTGGGAACAGGGTGGCGGTGGGAGACCCCCCCAGGAAGGAAAGGACTGAGCAGCTCAGTTCTTTCTATTGAGGACACAGCTGTGTCTCCTTTGTGATTAAAAAGGGAAAGGAAAGTAGAATAGAATTTCCATTAGGTACCACTTTAGCAAAGATGGGTTTTCAAAGTTATACAATTCGGTGACAATAAGATTTTAGTATAAATTTTGCTTAATAAATATTGGCAAATATAATTGTGAAATTCTGTTAAGAGTTTCAAAACTGGCTGGGCACAGTGGCTCACACCTGTAATCCTAACACTTTGGGAGGCTGAGGTGGGTGGATTGCCTGAGGTCAGGAGTTCAAGACCAGCCTGGCTAACATGAGGAAACCCTGTCTCTACTAAAAACACAAAGATTAGCTGGACATGGTGGCATGTGCCTGTAGTCCCAGACACTCAGGAGGCTGAGTTGGGACAATCGCTTGAACCCAGGAGGCGGAGGTTGCAGTGAGCTGAGACGACATCAATGCACTCCAGCTTGGTTGACAGAGCAAGATTCCATCTCAAAAAAAAAAAAGAGTTTTTAAAAATTCAGTCTGCTTCTGTGTAGGATTTAGAGAGGTCTTCTTGGACCTAATAAACTACTTGAGCTAAATACGCTCATCTTGGGGCAAGCCGTTCTCTTTCTGTAAGTCTCCAGAGGCCTTCTATAGAATCTTCATTATTTCTGAAAGTGACAGATGAGAGGTCAAATACACAGCAACTTCCTTTCCACTGAAGTTGCCAAGGTAACTTTCTACCATGGGAAAATTTGAGAAAGATTATTTTACTTTATGTCTTACTGTTTATAATAAGCAGATACCCAAACAACGCTACTTAAATATCTTTTCTTTGGAGGGATAACAAAGAATAAATGTCCCTTTTGTTGAATTTCATAAAACAATGCCGACCACACTGGATATGGGTAGAGAAGTCAATAATTAAGAAATAATCCACGGAGCCTGGGCTGTGGAACTAGAAGAGGTGGTACTCTCCCATCTTGTGCTTGAATTTTGGTGCAGGGGACCGCACGCCACACCTCTGTGTGAGCCCTGAGGGTGCGATCCTGGACAGCGTGGGCCGCTTCTTCAGCTCAGCCCTCAGGACACCTTGTATCCGAACCTCTGCCTTTGCGGATGAACAAGAGAGGCTGAGAGTCTGTCCTGCCTTTGGTGCCCAGCGAGCCCCTGACTCTCGGAGCCCGCAGGTGAGCCCACAACTGTGGAATGCCACAGCCCCAGCCCTGCGCCTCAACACACACCAGTCCACGGCCGGCTTTTTCCTCCTAAGCCAGACAGGTGGGAACCAGTGCCTGGGCAGTCAACTGTTCCCGCTCCTGCTTTCCAGACAGTGCCCAGCCTGGGCTCAGCTCGCCGCTGTCCCCTGTGGACCCCATGCTAGCCTTCGTCTCTTCACCTCACCTTGAGTTGACACAAGATCCAGAATGGCTCTTGACTGTCTTGCTCTGCATAAAACTGTGCCCATCTGCCTCATCAGCCAGTGCCCAGGTGGCATGAACTCGGATGGCTCCTGTACATTTTGTTAATGACTAGATTGTCTTACATCATCCCTAAATTATTCCAGGACCTTCTGTTTATCTTGCCATTAAGAAAATAACTGAACTGATGCCTATTTAGAGTTATTTTGTGTACCTAACACAATGCCAAGCAAACGCTCACTGGGCATATCATTGATGGCTGTTTCTTCCTCTGCTTTCAACCCACACATGCAGAGCCTCTGACTTCTCGTGGCCTGATTTGACCCTGTTCCACCCCACAGAGTTTATTTCTGCTGAGTTTAAAGGTCCAGAGTCTCCTGAACCCTTTACTACTCAGAGATATACCTGGGCAGCTTCTGAGTCAAAAACACACTTTTCCTAATTCCCTATGAAACCTCCTTATAGGTAATTTAATTTTCCCTTCCATAGGTAAAATTCCTTCTTTTCCCCCATTCCATTTTAACTGTTGTCAACTGCAGAGGGTTTTCCATATCTTTATCATCTGCAAGATCTCACGCTTGTGACAAGGAAAGACTCATATTTTGAATCAGGCAATGTTTGTCGATTAATGTGCTCCTGCCTCCCTGAAGTTTCTGAGGCTTCAGCCCATTCCTGATTTCCAGATGAATAAGCACTTTGGTGCTCCATTTCGGTTTCAAAGCAATTCATTGCCTGCTCTAAAGTGCTATAAAATGTTAGTGGTATGAATTTAATAATAATGACCCAGGTACCATAGTGAAGAATGATGATGGAATTTGGGTAAGACTAAAAAAGAAAAAAAAACTGATGTGATTTTAAAGCATTTAACATATTCTTGATGCTCAATGAATATTTTATCTTTTCTTTGGGTAAAAGTAATGAGGATAGTTATGCATGCTTCC
This sequence comes from Cheracebus regulus, assembly GCA_963574635.1. Lineage (NCBI taxonomy): Eukaryota > Metazoa > Chordata > Mammalia > Primates > Pitheciidae > Cheracebus > Cheracebus regulus. Next base: position 5,432 of record CAUYQU010068940.1, read on the forward strand.
TGAGGACAAATATATAACACATGTCTCCCTAACAAACATTTACATTTAGAACTTTTAAATACATGCACTATGTGGTGCTAATCATACTTTTGCAGGAAATATTTGCTGGTGATGCTATTTTTGAAAAAAATTGATATTATTATTGGAAAACTTAAATAAACCAATTCAAATCTTATATCATATATTAATTTCAAGCTCTGACTTTATGCAGTGGTATACTCTTAAATCTATAAATAAAATGCTTATGATGTTTCATTTTGACTTTCAAATATCTTTGCATAGAAGATACAGCCAAAAATCCTAAACATAAGATTCATCCTCACCATGGGAAATATATTTTATAATTGCTTAGAATAACGTAACTGTACAATAAATAAATAACTTAAGATTTAGCAAATTTCCAATGTATATGAAATTATAGTTACTATAGGAATATTACACATTAGTGAGTTTGCAATTGTCTATACCTCTTGCCATTAATAATTATTATTACATTCATAGCATGCCCAAAAAGATAGTGTTTATTGATGCAAAATATTAAAAATGAAACTGGTTAGTCTATTATATTATATTTGATCACTTCAATTGTAGTATTTTTTCCCCAAATATTGAATCTACATCATATAATCTAGGCATCAACATGAACTTTGCAAGAAATCTGCTTGCTTTTATAAAGGCATACTATATATAATTGATTTTCACATTTAAAGAGATATACTTAGTGTATTTTAATATATTTATGTGGTTTCTGCATATGTGTATATACTGCTACCCTTTGTATCCATGAAGAATTGGTTTCATGACTCCCTGTGAACACCAACATTCTCGAGCGCTCAAGTCTCTGATCTAGAACAGTGTGGTATTTGCGCACAGCCTTTCCTATACTTTAAATCACCTGTAGATGATTTTTCTTTTTTCTCACATGAAGAAATAGGATTTGGTAGCATCTCTAGTCTATGAATCCACCATCTACATCCCATGGGAAAGTGTGAGCGCAGGTTACGTTAGGTAAGGAGGCCTCAGGCTATCCCTGCTGTGAGGCTAATTTAAAATGCCTCATTGACCATTTTGGGTTCAGCCACTGTCTTCTGCCACTGCACAGGATTACTGAGTCACATTCTCTGGATTCTTAGCTTCTCGAGATAATGAAAAGTGTTGGGTTAGGAGCAGACAGAAGATTACACTGAGCATAAACTTGACTATTCTCTCTGCATAAGATAACATCCCCCAGGAATGCTGACCTTTTCAGAATCACTGTCCTCTCCTATAACTTGTTTGTAGTTGAATTATTTTTAAGAAAAATAAATTTTGAGCCAATGCTCTGCTTTGACCTCTCTCAGCTGTTTTAGACATGGCAGTCATGAATTAAAGTCATGGAAATCTGTGGTTGTCCTTACCAACACTTACCAGAGAACAAGCAAGGTGGTTGGCATTTACTTAAACATTTGCTACGGTACAAAGTGGGACTTTAGTGAGGCCACGAAAAGTCAAGTAACAATGGGAATGCTTAACTGAGTACAAAAAGCAAAGACACACATAGCTATATGACACAATTCTAATATTTAAGCATTGTAATACTATTTAGAACACAAATAAATGATACATTTAATTCCAGGACTTCTATAAAGACAAATTTAATTTGCACTCAATTGTTATTCTAATGTTAAAACTCATCTAAGGAATGAAAAGTTGTAATAATGCCGTTTACTATTACACAATTAAAATCATAGAGCAAATAATTCTGAGTGCTATTCCACTGACAGAGTCCCAGAGATGATTATAGGTTTCTCAGTCAATACAGTGACCATCTCAAACTGCATGACACTCACATATTAGCCAAAGTGCATTTATTATAGCTTTTTACCAACCATGCAACTCTGATTTAAAGTCATGCATTCTAATGTGTTTTGACAAGTAAATTGCTTGCCTTCTTTCCATGATAGCCAACCATATAAATAATGCATGCGTGGTAATAGCTGCAGCAATAATGTAAAAGTCAAGCATGAAGCACATGCAGCATGTTAATGGTAAAGACTCCTTAGCCTTTAAAAAGCAAGCCGCAACCCAAAGAAAAGCGCACACCTGAGGCCACATATTTCTCCCACACTGTGACTAAGCTCATAGCTTTATTTTTTTCTCTCTCCTCCACACCTCCCCAGTTTAAGAATTGAATACTTTTTCTCAAGAAATATCAACATTCATGATACTGTTCTGACTTTTATATAATAGTTGATATTATTTGGAGTTGTTTCCTGAATAACGTTCAGAAACAGAAACCATCCAGAAACAACTTCAGTATTTCTAAAGTAGAGAACAGATTCTTGAAAATGATAATTAAGGTAATTGTACAGGAGATAATTTTATCTTGAGGTGTTTTTATTTCCCTCTCAGCATGTCTCCCACAGTGGTCATCTTCCTAGATACCAAGCCAAAACATGAAGCAAAATGGAAGTTGTCAATAATTATTCTTCTAGATATCCTGTTGCGTAATTTATGGTGCACATTTTTTCTTCCTTATAGACTCTACTTTTGTCTTCAATTTCACATTCTAGGTCAAATTTGAATTGAAATAACAACACACACATACATTCACGCTAACCATCATGATTATCATCATCATCATCATCACCATTTTCATCATCTTCATCACCACCATCGCCATCATCACTGTCACCGTCACCATCATCATCCCCATTGCTGTCACCATTATCGTTCTCATCATCACGTATCATCATCCTCATCACCATGATCATCACCAGCACCATCGTCTCATCATCGCCATCCCCATCAATATCATGTCACCATCATGATCAATGCCATCATCATCACCACCATAATTGTGATGATACACTGTCATCATCATCATCTTCACAATCACCCCCACCCCCACCATCATCACCATTATTGCTGGCACTAAAGGCAAATCTATACAGAGAGTCCCACATTTTCGTTGCTAATTTCTGGTTTTGTAATATATGGAGCTCCAAGGAAACAAATTATATTGCATTTGTCAAATCATTATAGTTTCCCCTCTTCCCTTATTCTTTATTAATCTTAGAGTAGTCACGTAGAAATATTAATATCACCAAATTTTTCAGTCTGTGCAGTTAAGCAAGACCACATGTTTGAGCTGGTCTTAGAGCAGAAAGGATGAGTGTCATTCCTAAGGTAAAGGCATCCAGTGCAGTCTGGCTCTTCTTCCATAGTTATAGCATGCCCTATGTATTTAGATGTCTGAGACAAAAAAGGGCACAGTCTGAATTCTGAGTTATGGTTTAGAAGGCACTACTGAGGAGAGCCAGTGGACCTACAGGAGATGTTGTGTGAGTAAATAATAAACTCAAATGTATTAAACTTCCAGGAGAAAAGGGTTTGTGTGCCACATCCAAACCTCTTAAGTAAATTGTGAGTAATCTTGTCACTTATGTCCCTACTAGTCAAGTCTTATTTTACCTGTTGCCAAAGACATCTTGATCTTGCTTTCACAAAAGAGGCCACTTATTACTACAAGTAGTGGTTTATTTGGGAAACTCTAATTATTCCTACTTAATTTTTTATTAATAGTTTCCTTTCTGTTATTGCAATTATCACAATCATTATTATTTTTTACTCTGTCCCAAATAATATATCAAACAAATCTAGTAAGTATTTTACTTGAAAGAAGAGGAAACTGAGATGCAAATATTTTGAATGACTAAGCAAATATCTTTCAGAAAGTTACATGCAAAGTCACACCTCCTGAGTTTCATTCCAATATCTTTTTCAGAGCTCCTCATGTACCCTCTATGCTACCCAAACAATATGTTTGTCACACTTTCCAGCATTTTAGAAATCTGATTTTCCAGTGTGGAAACAGGAAACGTCTGGGTTTCCTTCCAGCATGTGAGGAAATGGGAAGTCATCACTTCTGTTCTCACGGCAAGAAAAAAGCTGGACAAGCTGAAAATTAACACCTCTTCTTAGATCTGTCAAAGAACTGACATCACAGTGCAAATAGCTGCCCCCACATTGGAGAAAGAGACAGATACAGGGAATCTGAGCTCATTGGAGCAGAAGTCTAGGAGTGAAACTTCAGTGGGACTGAGGGAGGAAAGCTTAAACTGTAACTGACAAATTGCTGGAAGCTGGGGGACAGATATAAAAGAAAAAAAAAGAAATCAAACTCCAGAAAAAAGAGGCTCACTTTTAAGGGAGCCTGAACTTCTGTGAATTTTTCTTCCAGGAGCTCTCCCATGTTCAGGTTGAAGATTGGAAAAAAATTCCTTCATCTTTCCAGTAGAAGAAGGGGAAGGTAGCCATTTTGAAATAAGCCAGGGCAGCTTCTTAACATGGTGGCCCTCAGGAGAAACTATTTGACGATAGCCTGGCCTATTAGGATGCTACCAGAGCCTTACCACCTGGGCAGAGGGAAACTCCTTGCTCCATTCCCCCAGCCCTTCATGTCACACCTTAGCATGAGGGGGAGAGGAAGCCTCTGTAAAGATGCCATCTCAGGGCACCAGCTTACCGAAAGACTGAAACCTAGTCATGGGACTGACGAGCTCTTCTCTCTCAACACTCATACTTCACCACCTCATCACTAAGTGTCTACAGCACTTTCTTTTATCCCGTACACCATACCCAGCTTTCAGGAAAAAATTGCAAGGCATTCTGAAAGGCAAAAAGCACAGTTAGAAGAAAGAGCACGGGTATCAGAACCAGTCTCAGATGTGGCAGGAATTGTGGAATTATCAGACTAGAAACTTAAAATAACCATGACTAAAATGCTAAAAAAAAATTTCTAATGGAAAAAGTAGACACAATGCAAGAACAGATGAAGACAGATGGAAATTCTAAGAAAAAATAAAAGATGCGATGTTAGAAAAAAAAATAGCAACAAAAATGAAGAATATCTCTGATGGGCTCAGTAGTAGATTAGACATGACTGAGAATAGAATCAGTGACTTGAAGAAATGTCAATACAAACTTCCAAAACTGAAAAGCAGAGAAAAAATGACTGAAAAAAATAAACAAAATATGTGAGAAAAAAATGTGATACAACCTCAAGGAGAAATAGATGGATCCACAATATTAGTTGAAGACTTCAACATCCCTCTATCAGAAATAGATACATCAATTCAGAGGACCAAAAATTAGTAATGACATACTTAAGGTGAACAGCATGATCAATCTACTTGACCTACTTGACATTTATAGAATATTTCAGCTAATAAGAACAGAATACACATTGTTCTCAGGTCCACGTGGATCATTTACCAAGATCAATCACCTTTTGGGTTATACAATACCCCTTAAAATTTCAAATCAATAGGAATTATAAAATGTATTCTCTCGAAACAAAATGATTAAATGAGAAATCAATTTTAGAAAGCTAAAAAATCCCTTGAGGTCAGGAGTTTGAGATCAGCCTGGCCAACATGGTGAAACCACATCACTACTGAAAATACAAAAATTAGCCTGGTGTGGTGCCACATGCCTGTAATCTCAGCTACTTGGGAGGCTGAGGTAGGAGAATTGTTTGAACCCAGAAGGTGGAGGTTGCAGTGAGCTGAGATCATGCCACCACACTTCAGCCTAAGCAACAGAGTAAGACTCTTCAAAATAAATAAATAAATAAATAAATCTAAACTTCCACTTACAAAAACATAAAATGTAGAGCAATTTAAATACAAAATAAGCAGAAGAAAATAGTAAAAATGAAATTAGAAATCAATGAAATTGAAAGCATTAAGCAAATCAACAAAACGAAAATTTGTCTTTGAAAAGATAAACAAAATTGATTAATGTCTAGCTAGGTTAACTTTAAAAATGGAGAGAAGGTACAAACCACTAACATCATAAGTTAAATATGTACAAATATACTGTTCTCATTATTAAATATATCATGAAGAAATATTATTTTTAAAACTCTATGCACACAAATTTGATAACTTCAATATAATTTGGACCAACTGATCAAAAGACTCACAAAAGAAAAAAATGGACACTTTAAATAGGTCTCAATCTATTAAAGAGATTGACACAATAATGAGTATCCTACCAAAAAGGAAAGCTTCAGGTGCAGACGGGTTCATAGTGAATTCTACTAAACATTTAAAGAACAAATTATTCCAGTTCTCTACAATGTCTTTTAGAGGTGAGAAGCAGAGGAAGTACATTTTAACTCATTCTCTGAGGACAGCTTTAGTCTAATACCAAAAGCAGACAAAGAATTACAAGAAAAGAAAACTACTGACAAATATCTCTCATGAGCATAGATGTAAAAATTACTAACAGGATATTAACAAATAAGCATAAAATATCATATTTTATATTAGTATAAAGACAATTACACACAACAACTAAATGAAGTTTATTGTAGGTAGGCAATTCATCTTCAATATGCAAAAATTAATTAACCTAATCCATCACATCAACAGGTTAAAGAGGAAAAATTAAGTGGTTATATCAATAGGTTTGAAGAAACCATTTGACAAAACTCAATATTCATTGATGAAAAAAATGCAGCTAATTAAAAATAGAGGAAAACTTCCTAAATTTGATAAACAATATCTACAAAAACCTGTAACTAACTCATACATAATGGTGAGAAACTAGATGTTTTTCTGCAAAGTTCAGAAAAGCAAAGATGTTCTCTCTCATCATTTTTTTTCTACATTATTTTAGGAAGTCCCAATGCAGTAAAACAAACAAACAAAAAACAGAAATAGAAAGAAAAGCAAAAAGAAAAAGAAATAAAAGGTATTCAGATTGAGAAGGAAAAAATAAAACTGCCTTTTTTCACAAATGACATAATTGTCCATGTAGAAAATCAAGAATAATTAAGAAAAAAAATCATAGAACAAACAAAACTGCAAGATACAGGTTAATAGACAAAAGCCAATCATCTTCCTATATTTGTGTAATGAACAAGCAGGATTTAAAATAAAAAACACAATACTATTTACATTAGCACATCCCCAAATGAACTACCTATGTATAAATCTAACAAAATATATCTAAGATCTATATAAGGAAAATTACAAAACTCTGATAAAAATCAAACAGTACTAAATGAACGGAAGAGATAGGTGAAATATAGGATTTTCAGGGCAGTGAAACTACTTTTTATAATATTGCAATGACAACTGAATGGAAGTGGTGTTTTGTGTGCATGGATAGGAAGAGTAAAAATTGTTAAGATGTCACTTCCTCCAATCTTGATCTGCAGATTCAATGCAATCCCAATCAGAATCTCAGAAAGTGGATGTCAATAAACTAATTCTAAAGTTTACATGGAGGAGCAAAGATCCAGAATTAGCAACACAATAATAAAAAAGAGGAACAAAGATAACTGATCCTATTAAACTTCAAGACGTACTATAAAGCTTCTGCAAACAAGATGGCACTACACTGGCCAAAGAGAGGTGGGCAGAATAGTGAGCCCACAGATCGACTCACACAATGTGGTCATCAAATGTTGAAGAGACAGAAAGACAATTCAAGAGAACAAAGGATAGTCTTTTCAACAAACGTGCTGAGAGAAGTGACCATCAATATTCAAAAATATAAATCTAGACACAGATTTTATACCACCAGAAAAATTAAGTCAAAAAAGACTGTAAGTCCAAATGTAAAACACAAAAGTATAAAACTCCTAGAAGATAACACAGGAGAAAATCCAAATGGCTTTGAGTTTGGTGATGACTTTTCTAATAGAACAGCACTAAAGGCACATCCAGGAAAGAAAAAAAAATCCCATAACTGAAATTTAAAACTTCTGATCTGAGACGCAGTTAAGAGAATGAGAAGCGAAGCCACAAATTGAGAGAACATATTTGCAAATCACATGTCTGATAAAAGACTTATCCAAACTATAAAAAGAACCTTAAATCTCAACAATAAGAAAGTGAACAACCAATTTAAAAAATGGGATGGCCAGATGTGGTGGCTCAGGCCTGTAATCCCAGCACTTTGAGAGGCCACGGCAGGTGGATCACAAGGCAAGAGATCGAGACCATCCTGGCCCACATGATGAAACGCTGTCTCTACTAAAAATGCAAAAAATTAGCTGGGCGTGGTGGCGTGCACCTGCAGTCCCAGCTACTCGGGAGGCTGAGGCAGGAGAATCACTTGAACCCGGGGGTCAGAGGCTGCAGTGAGCCGAGGTCACACCACTGCACTCCAACCTGGGTGACAGAACAAGACTCCATCTCAAAAACAAACACACAAACAAACAAACAAACAAATGAGCAAAAGATCTCAACAGACACTGCAGCCTACGTGATGTACGAATGACCAGCATATGAAAAGATGCTCCACATCTAAGTCATGAGGGAATTGCAAATTAAAATGAGACACCATTATGCATATATTAGAATGATGAAAGCCCAAAACACTGACAAAATCAAATGCTGGCAAGGATGTGGTATAACAAGAACTCTCATTCATTGTTGTTGGAAATGAAAAATAGTATAGCCACGGAGGAAGACAGTTTCCTGCAAAACTAAACATACTCTAACCATGCAATCCATACACTCTTTGCTATTTGTCCAAATAAGTTGAAAGCATAATTTACAGAAAAACCTGTATAAAAGATGTTTATAACAGCTTTATTTGTAACTGCCAAAAGTTGTTATCAAGTGGGAGATGCTTCAATTGGTAAATGGCTAAACAAGCTGTGGTATATTCATACAATGAGCTATGGAATCTAGCCTAAAAAGAAAGGAGTTATGAAGCCCTGCGAAGAGATGGAGGAACCTTAAATGCAGATTCCTAAGTGAAAGAAGCCAGTCTGGAAGGCTGCAAATTGTGTGATTCCAAACCTAAGACATTCTCGAAAAGGCAAAACTATAGAGACAGTAGACAGATCCGTGGTGGCCGGAGGCTGGGGAAGGGAGGGATGGATAGATGGAATACAGGATTTTCAGGGCACTGAAATGACTTTTTATGATACTGCAGTGACAAATACATGTCACTATACATTTGTTCAAACCCATAGACTATACAACACCAGGATTAAACCCTGTTGTAAACTATGGACTTTAGGTGATGATCCTGCATCAGTGCTGTTGCAAGGATTGTCACAGCTGAATCTTCCTGGAGGGAGATGTTGATGGTGAGTGCGTGTGTGTAACTGGGAAGCGGGTAGGTCAGATCCCTGTACTTTAGATTATTCTGTGAACCTAACCCTGCTGTGAAAAATTGAGACTATTTTAAAAAGAGAAGCTAAAGTATGAAGCTTCAGTAAATCTAGCTGTTTTTTGAACAATGAACGAAACACACATTTATAATTTATAATTAGACTATATTGATCTGATAGGAAAGCAATGCATTTTGATAACAGCGGTTTTTCAGAAACTAGAATGCCATTTTGATAAGTATCTGACTTTGATTTTTTTCTTGTTTTTCTTGCCTTTCTAAATGAGTTATGCATTATATGATCTAGCTTATGAGAGTATAGTTTCTATCATTCTCACAGCATGCTATGCTACATTACATAATGATACTGAGGCTAAATCTAGCTACAATCTGTTGTTTCAATAATAACAAAATGCATTAAGCAAATGGACTAAAATGGAATTATAGCTGCAGATGCTCAGTTCTCATTTCTTTTTATTTTGCATCTTATTACAATATCAAGCTGCAGTGTTCGCCTCTGATCAGGTTGATCAACTAGTAATTATAAGTCTGTATTTAAATGTTCACATCCTTCTGCAAAGCAGTAACTCTAAGTTTCTCTATTTGACTCTTAGAAACATTCAGTCAGTAAACTAATTCATTACCTTATCAGCAAAATTCCCTACTTAATAACACTGTGTTTGGACTCTTACAAAATTATTCAAGTGCAAATTCACTTAAAATAAATCTATCATCTAATTTGTTCAGCTAGAACTGTACGCCATTTATGCTTTATTCACACTGAAACACAGACATATGATGATTTATTTGACTTTGGTAAGCTGTTCCAAATAAAGCTAATATGTGTTATCTGACATCCACCAACCCAAAAGATATTCATACTCTGACTTAGGGATTATACGTCATAGAATCAAGACACCATGGCCAGGAGTAAAAATGTAATATGCATGCCTTTCAACAGAATTTTGAGTAAATACCAAGAGGGATGAGATATCAAGTTTTGTTAAATGATTGTTGTTAAGTTTATTATGTCAGATAATATTGAGAATTACAATAAAATTTTAGGTACATTGTTAAATGGTTTAATCTTTAATTCATTGTTTATTATTCTTTTGATTATTTTCTCAAAATTTTGTAGTATGAAAGTAACACATATAATAGAAATACAGTAGAAAAATGAAATAAATTTATTATTTCAATGCACAGACATTTGATATATATTACCCATACTTATTTAAAGGTACAATAAAAATTGTATTTTATTAAACACAGAGTTATATTCTTTCATCTTATAATTTGAAAGTACTAAATTTCAACTGGCGAATTTGCAGTTCTTGGACAATGATACTACCTCTCCTTTCATTGTGGATGATGATGACTTGGTCAGCCCTCACTGTGCCTCTGTGCCTTCCTGATTATTTCTGTAGGATAAATGTCTAATTTAGACTCCAGGGAGTCCACTGAGCAGGTGCAGTTTTAACACGTCAACATATATTGTTAACTTGTTTTAGTGATTTTGTGGTGTATCAACTGGAGCAGGCAGGCGGGTCTCCTGGAACTCCTTTCCCCGTGGGATTCTGGTTTAGGACTAGCCGCGGCAGAGGTGAAGTCATCTCTGGTGGTTACTGGAGTAACCAGAGTCTGTAAGAGGAAGACACAGAGCTCTGGTCGGTCCAGGGGCTGCTCTGCTCAGCGCTCAGCTCTTTTGTGGACTGGAGACCAGTGGACCAACAACCTGCCGTAGGCTCCATGCTCTCCACTGCCTGCACCCCACGCAGCCCTGGCCTGGGTTCTCAGATTGTCACAAGCTCCGAATGGACCCTGCATGCCCGTGCCTCAGGAAGACTGCCTGGTGAGTCTCCTCTGACCAATGATGTCTACAGCCAAACCTTCTTTCCCCAAGCCCTCCCACCATTGTCTGAGGTCTAATTGCTGTAATAAATCCTATGCTTTCCAACACTCATGATGATTCTGCATCTCCAATCAGTGAGTGTCAGACAGAGTAGCTGTAGAAACAGACACCTGACCTGTCCCATGAGCCTGGCTCTGGAGTCAGGCCAGGCAGAGTTCTGAAGAGGTAGGAACAAGACTGCTGGAAGATTCCAGAATGGCAGCCAGAAGGGGCCATGGGAAGGTGGAGAAAGGCACCCCCTGCCGCCAGCATGCTCACGTGTGGCCATGGGGAAGACAGAGCTGACCTAAGGCTCCCTGGATCCTGCCAAGGAGACGTTGGGGCAAATGTCAAAAGCGACAGCTGCTTCCTTTTCACTTCTTAGGAGGAAGTACAGGAGGAGAAAATGATTCACAAATACCACAGTTCACCTTCCAGGCAGAATTAGAGAAAAACAGTTTCAACGCAAGACTTCTGGGCATAAAAACTTTTTTTTTTCTCATTTCCATTCTCCTTAACTTGTGTAAGAATCGCAATGTTAGAAACAACCTGAAGGCCAAGATCAAATCCAGATCTCCCCCAGGGCATATGGTCTTGGTGTTTAGACAGATCCAAGAACAGCTCTAAGGCCTTTGTGATGACCTTAGAAAGGTGAACCTTGGGCCAGGTATGGTGGCGCACACCTGTAATCCCAGCACTTTGAGAGGCCAAAGCAGGAAGATCACCCGAGGTCAGGAGTTTGAGACCAGCCTGGCCAACATGGTGAAACCCCGTCTCTACTAAAAATATAAAAATTAGCTGGGCATAATGATGTGTGCCTGTAATTCCAGCTACATGGGGAGTTGAGGCAGGAGAATTGCTTGAACTTGGGAGGTGGAGGTTGCAGTGAGCTGAGATTGCGTCACTGTACTCTAGACTGGGCAAAAGAGAGAGACTCCATCTGAAAAAGAAAAAGAGAAAGAAAGAAGAAAGAAAGAAAGAAAGAAAGAAAGAAGAAAGAAAGAAAGAAAGAAAGAAAGAAAGAAAGAAAGAAAAAGAAAGAAAGAAAGAAGAAAGAAAGCAAGAGAAAAAGAAAGAAAGAGAAGGAAGGAAGGAAGGAACGAAGGAAGGACGGAAGGAAGGAAGGAAGGAAGGAAGGAAGGAAGGAGAAAGCTGGAAGCCTGTGCCTTAGGAATTCTTTAGTGGAGAAAAAAGTGCTGTCTTTAAGAGAGGGATGCACCTGGTCAGAGAGCCAGTTTAAAATGAGAGAAGGAGTCCCACCTTAACCTTCTATAGGCTGAGGAGGGTTCTAAACTGCAAAAGAGGCCCTTTCCTCTGCAAAAGGAAGAACGATTCAGAGAATGACTCCACTGACTCGTTTATTTCCTAATAAATATTTCCCTCTGATCTCACACTGCATTCCAGGCTGTGTGCAAGGTGTAAGAATATAAAAATCCATACATTTACAATGCTTAGTAGCATAATGTGCAGAGTATGTATGTAGGCTAAGAAAAAATAGGGAGACTGCGTGGAAGAGTAGTTTATTTCAAGTAAGAAAAAGAATAATGTTGATTCCAAGTAACAATCAAAACTCACAGAAATCTTCTAGCTCACTTTTTAAATGCTCAAACTATTTTTGGAATGTGTATTCCCTGCGCATTGGAGCATTGATCACACCTCCTACACATCTGGGTTGAAGGATTAGTTAGAGACGGGTGGCGGTGTACACTCACGTAGAGGTCTTCACGCTTCATTTTTAAAAGTGCCACTGTAATTTACAATGACATCACTTTAATTTTGACATCTTAATACCATCCTCATAGGTTTGCTTTGACAATGTTTTGTTGTGTTTTGACATTGTTTTTAGTTTTATTCTAAAGCCTTAGAATTTTAATTCTTTGTTTCACATCAGAGGAATGACGGAAATCAATTAAGATTTTTCCTGCTTTTGGAATGGAGAGAAGGACCCTGAGACTTGATTGATGATTTTTACTTTACTGCCATGTGAGATATGTATAATTCACATATATACCATAACAGATGTTTGGGGTTTTTTTTTAAATTCCATTTACAAGTAACTAAAAATTAAAAATAAAGAAAATAATATTGAGACGTGGTTTCACTTCACGATTTAGGCTTGGAACAGGGAGCTCTCAGAAGGTGGAACTGGGTGAATAATGATTTCCCTGATCACCCATGTAGGTGTAAATGAACTCTCACTAGTGGTCAAGGTACAGTTTCACATGTGTTTAACATCATCATCTGCTCCAAAAGGAGCACTCCACAAACTGACCTGCTGTTAGAAGCGGGTTGTCCAGCATGATGCTGGCCACAGCTCTGAGCCCCCTGGCCATGCGATGAAGATCCCTTTGTATGCATTTATGCTCAAGACCCTTCACATGGGAGTCTCTTGTGGTTAAAAGGGATTAAAGGAGTAATGACCAACTCCATGTGCACTGATGACTAAGCCAATGCTTAAATCCCATCTACAAGGAACTTCCATCCCTGCAAAATTGTCCAAGGGGCCACACCTCACATTTAGAGCTTTCCATGCTGTGGGCTTGTGTGTGCTGACTATGGAGTACCCTACTTCTATGAAACCATGGAAATGAAATCTATTGGTAACTCACACTGCAGTCCCTGTAACATAGCTGTTCTAGCACCCACACCTTCTCTTATCTGGGCAAAATAATCCACACATTTTTTTTTCAGTTCTCAATGTGATGTGACCATATATGTGATGCCCTGGGATCTCCAACCATCCCCATGGATCTTCTCTGGACATGCCTTTACACCCTCACATTTTTATGTTTAAAAATATCTCGTTGTGATAGTTGGTTGTATGTGTCAGTTTGACTGGGCTGAGACACCCATATAGCTGGTAACTCATTGTTCTGGGCATGTCTGTGCCAGCGTTTCCAGATGAATGAGATGAGCATGAGAATCTATAGTCTGGGTAGAGAGCAGATGTCTCCAGATGTGATGAGTGTTTGAACCCATAGGCTGGATAGAAAGCATATGTCTCCAGATCAGTGAGATGAGCACTGGAATCCACAGTCTGGGTGGAGAGCAGATGTCTCGAGATGAGATGAGCATTTGAACCCTTAGGCTGAGTAGAGAGCAGGTGTCTACAGATGAGATGAGTGTTTGAACCCAATGATAACATTATTGAGGCTGGATAGAGAGCAGATGTCTCCAGATGTGATGCGGGTTTGAACCCATAGGCTGGATAGAGAGCAGATGTCTCCAGATGTGATGAGTGTTTGAACCCATAGGCTGGATAGAGAGCAGCAGTCTCCAGATGACTGAGATGAGCATTGGAATCCATATATGGAGAGCAGGTGTGTCCAGGTGAGACAAGCATTTGAACCCATAGTCTAGGTAGAGAGCAGATGTCTCAAGATGAGATGAACATTTGAACCTTTACGCTGGGTATAGAGCAGGTGTCTCCAGATGAGATGAGCGCTTGAACCCTTAGGCTGGGTAGAACAGATCCATCCTCACCCTGCAGGTGGGCAGCATCCAGTCCACTGAGGGCTGAGTCAAACAAACGTGGAAAAGGGGAATTCTCTGTCTCCCCTGGAGCTCCTGCACCTTCTTCTCCTGCCATGGACACCTAAGCTCCCAGTCCTCGGGCCTTGGGACTAGGACTGGGAGTCACACTGCGAGTGCTCCTGGCTCTCAGGCCTCTGGACAGAGGCTGGATGGCAGTTCGGCTCTCCCGGGCCTCTGGCTTGCAGAAGGCAGACTAGACCACGGGACTTTTCCGTCTCCAAAACCACTTATGTCAATTGGCATAAGACATCTCCCATTACTTACCTATTTATATCCTACTGGTTCTGTTTCTCTAGGAAACCCCGACTAATGTCATTCATAATTCTTTCTAGAAAATATTGAATATGCTATTTCAGCTCATGGTCCTGGACTGTCAAAACCATTAAGAATACCTGCTCTGCCAAATATCATGTGCATTATTTTTTAAAAATATGCTGTTCTTCACAGATTAAATCAGCAGGACCCCAGTCTTCACACACCTGAAACATGGTGGTTCTGCAGCATCTCGACGGCTGTGCTGGGCCCAGCAGACCTCGTCCTGCAGGGCCTTTGCGCGGAGGCTGCTGCTAAGCCACCATGAGGAGCCACCCCACTGCCTGCAGGGCCCTATGTTACACCAAGACTTTTCTCCACTATTTCTGAATAATTCGCCTTTTTCTTGTCTTTAACTTTCATAGTACTGAGTATCGTAACTCACACACGTACACGCACGCACGCACACACACACGATGTTAGAAACATCTAAAACACTAAGTCGCAGCTGGATGTGGTGGCTCACGCCTGCAATCCCAGCACTTTGGGAGGCTGAGGTGGGTGGATCACTTGAGGTCAGGAGTTCGAGACCAGCCCGGCCAACATGGTGAAACCCCTGTCTTTACCAAAAATACAAAAATTAGCCAGACATCATGGTGCGTGCCTGTAGTCCCAGCTACTCAGGAGGCTGAGGCAGGAGAATCACTTAAACTTGGAAGGTGAAGGTTGCCATGAGCCGAGATTGTGCCACTGCGCTCCAACCTGGGTGATAGAGCAAGACTCTGTCCCCCCCCAATAAAAACAAAACTGTGTTGCCCCTCCACGCAGCAGGACATGGATGTGTCCTGGAGGCTATGGTCAAAATAAGCCCAGAGTGGAAATGTAAGGCATGAGCACATTACATATAATTCATATAATTTCTCTGTCTACTGAAGCGTCACACCACGCCTTCCACATGAGACAGGGTCCCAAGGATGCGTGCGTGAGCCCCAACACAGGCTTTGCACAGCATGTGCACTTACTGGTTTTAATTACAAAAGTAACACTGTGGATTCCCAGCAGGCAACAGGACAAGGAATCCCAACGCAGGAAGGTAATGTGGTCCCCCACACTCCCACCCGCCGCTGTAGAAGGAAGCCCTGCTGACTGGGAGACGGCTTCCCCGTCCGACCCTTTCCACGCACTCACACTGCTGTGTAGTCATATGCCACCACATAGTCTTTTCACGGAAGCAGATTTCAAGGCCTGCCTATGTGACCCTTCTTTTGTGATGAGAGGAGTGGTCATTTTATATGTTTAAAATAAGGACTTCCATGCTTGAAGGATTTTTTGGCAGCCAGGAGGCAGAAGTGTGACTGCAGAGCCAACCGTGATTGTGCAATCCAAGGTACTATTTTTAAAGGAATATATGCTAATTAAGAAATTTTAAAAATTGAAGACACTAATACTCATTTAAACTGATTTATAGCCTTCCCTGGGTAAGCACACACATGAAATTTGATTTATAGTTTTATACCATAGTTCTATGTATTTGATGTCATAAAGCCTCTTCCTCATTAGAGATCTTGATAGACGTGCACCTCTAAGGTCTTTCTCAAGTCAGATTACCGTCTTTGTATATGCGTGTTTGTGAATCTGTTTTATTACAGATATTTGAATAAGAATTATTCATTTTCTACCATTTACGTGTTTCTTCAAAAAACATTTATGGGACATTTGGACTAAAGTAAGCCAAGTGCTAACCCTGTATTTTCTGAGCGGAAATATTTCCTACACCAAAAGAGACGTATTGTGACCATGTAAATTGTTCCTCTTTGGAAAACACCGATCTGTGAAGGCATAAAAAATGTGACTTCCTAGTTCTCACTTAATAAAGATTATACACACATATGTTGTTCAAGATGCACTGATTGAAAAAGGGACCATTTCTGAAGCATTTAGACATATGGTTTCCTTTTCTGTTGTTGTTTCAAGAATAAATAATATTATTTAAGCTGGCAGACAGACATACATTTCTATTAGCCAATTGACCTGGAAACGTATTTGAAAGTTGTGAAGTAGGTGTCAGGCTGGTGATTGGAGGAACCCTTAGAGTAAGGTTTCAAACATACGTTTTCCCGCCTCTGCATTGGGCAGCTCTAACGTCACCTAATCCCTCACGAAAGAGGGCGACGTGGCCACCTGGAGAAGCACAGAGGTCGGAAAGGACGTAAGAAAGGATAGACGGGTGACACGACTCCAGGTGGAAGTGACACTGGCGTTTCACTGAAAAGACTGCATTGGAACCTCCCAGTTCCGCACTCCTGGGGCTTGAAACCAGTTTTCCACTAAATTGCTGCCAGTTTGAGGCAATATCGATAGTTTATTACCCAGTTAAATATTTACTAATTGTTGACCCGAGCTCTATTTTTGCATTTTCATGCTTCTAAATTAGGTTTTGTTTGTTTGTTTTTCTCATGGAATGTCCTGCCTACCTAGGTTACAGTTAAATATTTCTGAGATAACAATATTTTATTCACAATTTTCTGAAATAAAGGGAGAAGCAATTGTGTTTGTTTGCTGGGGCTCTCAGTACAACACAGCCCAGACCAGCGACTTGGAAAACAGACATTTATTCTTTCACAGTCCTGGAGGCTGGAAGTCAGAGATAAAGGCGTGGTCAGGGCTGCTTCCTCCTGAGGCCTCTCTCCGTGGCCTGCAGCTGGGCCTCCTTCTCTGTGTCCTCACAGGGTCATCCCTCTGTACATGTCCGTGTCTTCTTATGTGGACACCAGGCAGAATGGATTAGAGCCACTGTCATAGCCTCATTTGAGTTGATTACCTCTTTAAAGGCCTGTTCCAGATGGAGCAGATGGAGTGACGTGTTGCGGTATTGAACATTAGCACTTTGACACGAATTTGGGGGTCCCACAACTAAGCTCCCAGGAGCAATATATTTGGCATAGGAGCTCTGAGCTACTTTATCGTTCAACGTTGACAGCAATCTTCTTCCATCCCAGTTTCTTCAACAACGAGACCTTGCCCCTTTCCATGAAATGTGATTCCCTCCTGGAGCCCAGCCAGGCAGGCCTAGGACCTTTCCCACCATAGTACAGGGCAGAAGCAATGCGATGTGACTTTTGAGGCTGGGTCACAAGAAGAATAGCAGCACTAGCAGACCTGAGCCACCATCCGGGAAGTCCCTACACTTCTTGGCCACCACAGGGTAAGCAGAGCAGGCCAGGACATGAAGCACGCCTGGTGGACATCCCGATGGACGGGGATGGGAGGAGCCCTGGGGAATGTCCTGAGGGATGGTGACGGGAGGAGCCCCGGGGGATGTTCCAATAGACAGAGACTGGAGGAGCCCCAGGGACAAGACCGGAGGAGCCCTGGGGGGCGTTACAATAGACAGAGACGGGAGGAGCCCCAAGGACACCCTGGTGACCCATAGTCTTGCATCACCATGGTCAGGCTCCAGAAGTGTAACTAAAAAAGAAACTCAGATAATTCCAGCCCCCAAACCAAAGACAGAGGGTTTGGGCTTGGACCCAGAGTTAGGAGGGCCATGAGCAGATGTTAATGAGAACAAGGGCCAGGGAATCCCCAAAGGCTCCAGCGAGGCCCTGGTGCCGCTTGCAAGGCTGGTGGTGAAGGCAGCACTGGTGCTGGAGGAGGCTGACCCTCCTGGTGCCACGTCAGGATGCTGGCAGCCACTCTTGAAGGGCATAGGGGCAACAATGATCTGGGTTAGAAGACCGGGGCTGAGTGACATGGGCCACCATGAGTTAAATAATGATCCATTCCTTTTTCAGGCAGAATTTTCTAGAAATACAAATGAGCCAGGGTTTGCTTGGTCTGAAAATCAAATTATTTCTCACACCCAGTTACTCCCTCAAGGAAAAAAAAAGTATCGGGGTGCACACAGAAAATCCAGGTAAAGATGTGGAGAGGGTTTGCCTGGAAATGCACCCACGTTCTCCCTCATGGATGCTTCCAGATAAGATCAGAGCCAAGAGGCTACATGTGCCTCTGATGCCTCCTCTAAAATTCAGGGCTTGTGGGAGTGTCGGAGCACAGGGGCTTAGCTGTTCCCAGGAAGAAGGGAAGGGCTTGTCTGGAAGAGCCCCCAGCTCTGGCTTTTGACCACGGCAGCCCTCTCTTGCTGTTCCTGGAAAATGTGACCTCAGGTAAAGATGTGCTGTTCAGTCCAGGAAGCCGGGGTTGATCTGTAAGACATCAGTAACCATCAGATTGCAGCTGCTGTTTTCTTGGTAATAATTTTATGAAAATGGGTGCAAGCGACTTCTTGATCTCACCTTGCTCTCCAGGTGGGCAGTTCAGGCACCGGCCTCAGAGCATGTTCAGGAGGGCAGCTCCAGAGCAGCTGGCTGAAAGGAAGGCGATGTTTACAGTCTAGTTCATCCGCGAATATTTGCCCTCTTAACACACAGGCCCCTACACATAAATAGCACACACATACACAAACACATACAAACATACACCTACATGCACACAGACACACGTTGATATGCATACAAACACCACACTGCAAACACACCACACCCATATACCATGCAAACACATACATACATAAACATGCACATACATACACACTTGCACGTACATATGCAAACACCATACCAAACATGCCATGCACAAATACAAACATATGCACGCCTGCACACACAATCATACATATGCATAGAGATAGCACATACATACACACAGTTGAAGAATCTGCAGGAAGAAATGCAAAATAATAAAAATGAAAGAAGAAAACACTTGGCTTTTTAAACAGCTCAATAGCAGAACATTTCTGCATTCACAGCCCTCTGCCAAAATTTCTGTCATGTCTACTAAATATTTTGCATGAATGAATGAATGATTCTTTTTAAAAAAACATTATGAGCTTTTTCAGATTCTATGCTGCACAATTTCTTCTGTAAAATGCAATTTACATGGAATAAACACTTGTTAATGCAAACATGATCTTCAGTGTTTCTTAAGCTATATGTTTGAATATACTTTTCATGTTAAAATTACACTTTGTTTTGAGGTTTTGGTGCTGTGTAGGCCCTGTTGACTTGGGCACTCTATGATGTGTGTGTACCTGTGAGGTGTACAGGTGTACAGTGGCTTGCCTGCCCATGGCAGGCTCTACGTATGACAGAAACTCAAAGCACGTCGACAGCAGCCTGCCTCTGTCCGAGTTCTGTGATGGGATTATCTTTTTTGTGTCCCAGAAGATGTGCAAACAATAATTCAGCAGTTTTAATGGGTTAATGTGACAATGCAAATTATCCAGAGGCACAATTCAGCACAAGCCTATATTATTATCTATTTTTGTATAATCAGTCAGCAAAACTTGACAGTTAGAATTACTGAGGGAAGTTGTGATAACTAGAATAATAATTCTTCAACATTATGCATCTTGGCATTGGTTTTGATATGTGCACCTGCCAACAATTACTTTTCAGCCCAGAGAAAAGCTTCACTCTAATTATATGATCTATGGTTTAGAAAGGGCTCTTTGCCATCCCTTCATCCCCTATTAGATCAAACTGTTCTTAGATTCACAGGCAAAAGTCGATGGATGCATATTTGCTTACACGTTCAACTACCATTGACAGTTTGCAGAGCAAAGTAACACACAGTAGGTACCCAAGACAGAATTACTGAATTGATGATTGAATTCCATTTTTATCCACTGTATTCTTGTTCTGTTCAGCAATGCGCTTAGTTTACTATAATGAGGGGGAAGTTATTTGAATACGAAACACCTCAACGTTGTTGTAAGACCCTCCCTTTGGATTTTGGGATTTATTTTCTTGTCAGTCTCAGCGTCTCTCCTCTGCATGGCATGTGGTGAACTCTGCTTCCATCAGGACATACATCGTTTTCCCAGTTCAGGAGGGTTGTAAACAATCCTCCTGTTACTAACACTGAAAGTGACGGTGCTGTTTTCAGATGTCAGCCCAGGTGTTACCACTGCATGGTGTGTGGCGGTGGCGTCCTTCGTAGGTACGTCCTTCCTTTCCTCCAGCAGTTACTATCCTCCTGATCCCATTGAATTCACGTGTATAATTTGTTAGACTATACCGGAAAGGAAAATCAACTACTATCTTCAATAGAATGAATTTCTACCATCTGAGATCACTGTATCTCAGAATAATACAGGGACCTAGAGAGAGGCTAACTCCTACCAGCAGAGAATGTCACAGAAATATGTAAAACTTACAGAGATCACGTAATTCTTAATAGCTAAAAGCAAGCATTTTGGTTGTTGATTTTTGTATCAATCTAATTTTCTCTACACAGCAAATGGATAATCAGTTTCAATCATCCCTCAGCACTTGCTGGCTCCACAAGGAAATGCTCCACCAGAATCAGCCTGAATTCAATTTTCCTTAATTCATTCATCCTTTGAAAAGAACGTCAGGGTTGTTAATAGGTGCTAAGATATAAAGATGAACAAAATGTGTTTCTTGCCTCCAGAACTCACGTCCTGGTGGTGAGACATACACGTAGCTAATCGCAGCCACTTGCCGTGAATGTATAGCATGCAGTGCAGTAAGCCTGGCTGAGAGCTCTCCTCTACTTGTTCCACAGCCGCATCTCCAGCCTTTATGGTGTGGCCAAATGAAGAGCAAGAAACAGGAGTACCTGCTGCCTGGGCCGGGCGCAGTGGCTTGCACCTGAAATCCCAGCACTTTGCGAGGCCGAGGTGGGTGGATCACTTGAGGTCAGGAGTTCAAGACCAGCCTGACCAACATGGAGAAACCCCATCTCTACTAAAAATACAAAAAACATTTGGGCGTGCTGGTACCCACCTGTAATCCCAGCTACTCAGGAGGCTGAGGCAGGAGAATCGCTGGAACCCAGGAGGCGGAGGTTGCAGTGAGCTGAGGTCAAGCCTCTGCACTCCCGCCTGGGTGACAGAGATCTGAAAGAAAAAAAAAAGAAAAAAGGAAAGAAGGAAGGAGGGGAGGGAAGAAGGAAGGAAGGGAGGGAGGAAGGGAGGGAAGGAGGAAAGGAGGGAAAAGAAAGGGAGTGGAGGGGAGGGGAGGGAAGAGGAGGGGAGGGGAGGGGAGGGGAGGGGAGGGAAGAGGAGGGAAGAGGAGGGGAGGGAAGGAACCTGCCTCCCGGTGGAGACGCAGAGAAAGACGGAAGAGTGGCTGGGTAGAATCACCTTAAGAGAGTTTTCCTGAATTCTTTCTTGAGGCAGAGAAGTGCGTGGAGAGAAAGCGTGCGCTCAGCAGGTGGGCAGACCTCGCCTGAGCAGGTGAAACAGTGAGGACGCAGTTCTGAGCAGTGCGCTTGAAGCACGTGTTCGGTGAATCTGTGAGGCTCCTGTGGGACCTTACCGGAAACACTGCAGGGTCGGGACGGGCCCGCAGGACACGCACTGTGTGGATGGGCTGAGCCACGATCTCACCGCCTAGCGTGTATGGTCTTATATTTACTCATTAGTTTAGAGTGAGTCTATTAGCAAAGAAAATAACCTCAAGTAAAAACAGGACTCCTTCATTTATTAAGGACAACTTTACTCAGAACATCTTGAATAATAAAATTCACAGGCAGTATAATTTTGTTTTGCTGTTAATGCTATTTTCTTTCACAACAAATAGTTTGCCGGACTTTCTAAACAGCAAGAGGTAAGAGGTATTTTGTCTCTGCCGCTTATCACAATAATCACGTGGCACATGGCGGTGGGAAGGCACAGGCAACGCGCCCGAAGCAAACCCTGAGCGGCCAACACGAATGGTTGTGGACCAGACAAAATGAGAATCCAGTTAAACAAATGCAAGAAGTATGCCTCTTAGTCCACCCAGCCTGCAACACAAAAGCACAGACCAGACAGCTTCCAAACCACAGACACTGATTTTCGTCCGTTCTGGAGGCCGGGAGTCCAAGACGAAAGGTCTTGCAGATTCCGTGCCTGAGAAGAACTGCTGTCTGGTTCACGGACTGTGCCTTCCTGCTGTGTCCTCGTGCAGGAAGGGCCAGGGAGCGTGCTGGGAATCCTTTATGCAGATGGGACTCCCACTCACGGGGGTCTGCCCTCAGGGTCTAAGCACCTCCCAAAGGCCGCGCCTCCTCATGTACTCATGTTGGGGATGAGAACTTCAACATGGAGTTTGGGGGAGCACAAACATTCAGACCACAGTAGGCCCCAACAATAAGACAGTGTCCACCAGAGTTTAAATTGGGCTTATTGTTAAAATTTAAAACCCAAAGGTCCTATACACCAGAGGTTGCACTACTAAACAAACACAAACAAGGTCTCATGCCTCTCCCACGCATTTCGTACCAACAGGGGCCTCTGCCTATGACTCTTCATGAAGTCCCTTATTAGTGAGATATGAACAGACTCCTGCGATTTTGCAGAGCTTAACATGATCAAAATTAGCCCCGTGGACCACAATTGCTTAAGGAATTCTCTGTTCATATAACCATACCCACGTATGACAAGCTGCCATTTCCTGCCGGGCATTGATTTTGAAACATCATTTTACTACTGTGCTAAAAATATACCTAATATGTATGTTCTCAAAAGGTCTTTTTCTACAGAAAAATTGGCAAAATCATCCTGTTCATAGATTGTTGCAGCAGATCCAACTGAAGAATACACCAACCACTGTAATCAGATGCAGAAAAGAACAGACTGTCTTCACCTGACCACCACCCACAACCACCAAAGGATGGTTTGAGTTTATTTGGAGTCTCAAAAGTTTTAGATGTGCATCCACTTTAAAGGTGAGATTATATTAATAGCAAAGTTTAAAAGTTACATTATGCACAAAATTAGTAAAATCATTAAATACAAGCAGAAAGATCAATTCAGAGCTTTGTAAACAGCTGAGGAGAAAGATGGCACCGGAATGTCTTTCTGGTTTATCTCAAGAAAGCCAAGTAAAAATTCCAAGTGACAGGTTCAGATGTCACAACCTCTTAATAAATCATATGATTATCTACCTCATTTTGCTTTGGTAACCACATGATTAAGTGAGCTAAAATTAAATTTTACCTTCCTCCTTATGCTGAAGTCCTTCTGATTATTCTAACAATATGCAAATTGCATCTTTAGAACTTAAACTACATAATCACCTGAGTGTTCCAGTTAGAATTCAACTTATTAATTACATTAAAATATATTCAATTAATTAAAGCCAGCTCATTGCAATTATAAACCTGCAAATAAAAAAAGCCCACACACACACAAACTTTCCTCAGAAAAGTAAGTCTGTGATTGAAAAGAGAGACACTTTGGTTGCTTTTAAGTGTATTTATCAAGTCATTAAAATTCACAGATTGCTTCATACAATGTCTCCCACGACCTTTTATTATGGACTGATTTGAATCAGATGATAATGCAATGAATCAAAGGAACTTGTAATAGCAACTAAGAAATAGAACTTCCACCCACAATGCTTCCACACTGGTCGTCGTCTTACATCTGGGTTGCATGGGCGACAGGTTGAACGTCACCACTCAGCATCCAGAGTGAGGATCTGAGCACTCCGCCAGGAAGAAGCCATGGCCTCTTCCACACTCTGCTGTCCCTGGTGTTCTTGGCTTGTGGCTGCACCCGTCCAACTTCCGCCTTCATCTTTATGTGGTGTTCCCCTGTGTGTCTTCACGCCTTCTTTCCTCCATGTGGTCTTTGTGTCTAAATTTCTCATTTTTATAAGGACACCAGTCACACTGAATTACAGCCACCCTAATGAATACCTGATCGGCCATGTAAATGCTCTATTTCCAAATGAGGTAACATTCTGAGGTACTGGGGTTAGGACTTCAACATACTATTTTGGGGGATTCAATTCAATGCATAAGATACCCACCAACTCATGCTCTTCCCATGTGAGAAATACACTTGCCCCTTCCAACATCCCCAAGATCTTCCTCATTCCAGCCTCTACTCAAAGTCTCAATTATTATTTAAATCATCCAAAGTGGTTACGAGTGAGTGGCAGAGTATGATTCATGCTGGGGCAAATATTTTCCAATCTGTGAACCTGTGAAACCAGATGTCACATACTGGCTTTTGGGACACTGGTTTTGCAGTGCAGGACAAGTCCCCACCCCAAGCACCAGAAGGAGAAAAGGGCCACAGGTTCCCAGCACATCTGAAACTCAGCAGAGCAAAGCCCCTGAGATTTTAAGACTTGAGAACAACCCTCAAGTCTGTCCCAAGGCTCTTGGTGCCGTGTCCTGAGTCCACCCCGGCTGGAAGCACAGCCTCCTGGAGCAGAGGAGGGGGGGGATTCACCCCCGGGCCACACCCTCTGGGCCTGAAGTGGAGGCAGCAGCTTCACCAGCCTCTGAACCACCTTTGAGGTCTTCCCTTTCCGTGAAACATACCACATGTTTGCAACAAATTGCTCCATTAGCTCTGCCTGGGGAATCTTGGCTGTGCATGATTCTCCTGTCTCCATCCCTTCAGTGTAAGCTGGCATCGTCTCTGCTGAACACATTGACCGGATCCATGAGTCACACACATCATCTCTTTGCCAAACAATTGTCCAGCCACCATCTTGGTTTTCTCTCCAGAGTATATTTTCTGAGTTTTTGCAGGATGGGTAAATTGATAATTTTCCAAGTCTTCAAGTTCTGGTTTTTATTTTCTTAGCAATCTTGTCTTCAATTTGCTTTTTCAGTCTATCACATTTTGCTATGACCAGCAAGAAGAAACCAGGCTCTTCCTTCAACAGTTTGCTCAGAGATCTCCTCAGCTAAATATCCAGTTTTGCCACCTGCAAGTTATACTTTCTACGCAACAAGACACAATTGCGCCAGGTTCTCAACCACTTTGTGACAAACATCACCTCTCCTCCAGTTTCCAATAGGATGTTTCTTATTTCCATCTGAGCCCTCCCCAGAATCCCCTTTAACACCCATATGTGACCAACTGTATCTTCAGAACAATTGAATACTCCTCGGACATGAATCTTAAAACTCTCTCTGCCTCTAACCATCACCCAGTTCCAAAGCCACCCTGGCATTGTTAGGTGTTGGTCACAGCACTCCCTTCCTCAGAACCAAATTCTCTCTCAGCCCGCTCAGGCTTCCAGAGCACAGGAACACAAAGCAGGGAACTTAAAGCCACAAAAACCCACTGTCGTAGGGTTGTGGGATCTGGAAGTCCAAAATCAGAGTGGTGGCGGAGCCCACTGATTCCTCGTGATCTAAGAGGGACCCGCCCTTGCCTCTTCCACCTTCTGGCCGCCCGAGGCATTCCTCACCCTGTTGATGGGCCCTAATCTCTGCCTCTGACTTCACGTGGATTCCTCCTACATGTCGTCTGTCCCCAAATGTCCTTGTTTCATAAGGCACTTCATTAGGCATTTCGTTAGGGCTCACCCTAGCGATTTCACTTTGAATTATTTGTTTAAGATCACATTTTGAGGTAGTGGGGGTTAGGCTTTCAACATACCTTTTTAGATGAAAATTCAAAATTCATACAAGATTCAACCTATAACAAAGTCATGCTATTACTCGCTGTTATATACTCGTCCTATAACAAGGCCATGCTATTAACTTACTACTAGTTACTTGGTATAACAAAGTCACACTAGTGCTCACTACTACATACTCAACAAAGCCATATTATTACCACTGCATAACTCACCTATAATGAAGTCATGCTATTGCTCACTACTACATAACCAACCTATGAGAAACTCATGCTATTAACTTACTACTACACACTTGGTATAACAAAGTCATACTCTTACCACTGCATGTCCGACCTATAACACAGTCACCCTATTACCACTGTATAACCAACCGATAACAGAGTCATGCTATTAACTACATAACCTCAGTACTACATAACCAACCTATAACAAAGTCACACTATTACCACTGCTACATGCTCAACCCCAGATTTACAATTGGAAGCCTCTGCTGGTGAAAATGTAAAAGCTGATACTGCATGCCCCTTTCCTTGCCACAAAACTGACATCATACAGAGGCGAGAACTTACCAAGCAATACCAACACGTTAGTTCTCCAAGAAAATTATCACTTTCCTCATTTTGTAGATATTCTTCATAAATCTTTTCTAAATTCCATTCCATATATATTTTTATTCTCAATAAAAGTCTTATTTTTTATTTTTTTCAAACTATCTCAGCACTGTTTGAAGTTTTTCACTTTCACATCAGAAAAAGTCCTTAAATGCTTAAAGTCAGAATCATGTTAGGTGACACCCTAACCTAGCAGCATAACAGGAACTAAGTAAAATATCATGATGCTCTAAACATGATAAACCTATCAACATGCCAGACTCCTTCTGAGTAGCTCACACCCTGCAAGGGTCTGGTGGGATGTTTTCTCAAGGAAGGAAAGGTATTTGTCAGTGACAGATGCACATTCAGATATGAGGATCTTCTTTCTCAGGAACATTCTTATCTTAATACAAGTGACATCACCATAGTAGTGCTTCCCATTTTATTCTGAAATCACAATAACTAGTACTATTGGTTTGAGCACAAACATTAATATTTTAACATCACAGGATCAAGAAACATTGATGGTGTATATTTCAAGACTGTTGTATTTGTTTAAGGCCTGTAATTTTGGTTTCCTTACTTTTCATATGAACAAGAATCATTTTAATAGATTTTGTTTTTCAGACTGAGCTGCTGATCAGATCATGCTAGCTTCTGACTCCAGCAGCCACTGGTTTGTGATTTTCGGGTTCTGCCCTGATTCCGCAGCCAGCCCGGGCCCTCAGCAGTCAGTGCCAAGGGCCTGCTAAGACCGGCTTCAGTCTCTTTACACTCTCCTGCCTGTAGTGAAAGACATGATGCATCTGCAGATTTTCTCTCCAGCTCCAGAGCACTCCTTCCACAGCGTCTGGAAACGTTGCTGAGCGGGCCCTGGGCTGGGTCCTTCCCAATCTCCCTCCGGCTGAGGAGAGCCAGCTCCCAGCTGGGCCTGTTCCCTGGGCAGCCCCTACGCCGACTCCCCTGTGTGTTCCTTTTCCCACAGACCAGATAAGACTAATAGATGTGTTAGGAAAAGTCTAGTTTTCCCTTGAAGGACACTTAGTTAACTTGTTGGCCAGTTTCAGAGTCTTCACGTTTTGTGTAATATCTTTTCCCATCCCTTTACTTTTAGTCTATGTCTTAAGAGGTGAAGTGAGTTTCTTGTAGGCAGCATATAGTTGGGTCTTGCTTTTGTTTTTAATCACTGGCACCTGCCTTGGTGCCCTCTCCGCAGAAGGCAACCTTGAGGTCCACACCAGCTTCAGAGCTCCTTGAAGGCCTTTCCTGAGACTCTGTCTCTGTTCAACTTCTCCTTCTACCCAGTCCTGCGTCCTCTGCTTCCCTCAAGACGTCCGTTCATCTTGAAGACATTCCGAATACACTCCTGGCACGAAAACCTAGGCCTCAGGCCTGATTCCCAGATACTGTTTGGTGACAATGCCTCTAAATCCTAGACATTTTGGTGATGAGAGTGGAAATGAATTAGTGACTGTGTGTGGCTTATTTTACAGGTGAGGAATGCAAGTTACCATTTGGAGCATATTTCAGTTCTTTTAGCACTATTGATCTTGGTGAAATTAATTCTTGCTGAAATAACTACTGATGAGAAACTCCCAAATAAGGAGGAAATAAAGCTACCTCTCATTAAACGAAGAGCATGCTGTTGGGAATAATCCTATTAAAATTGGGACTATCTAACAGAGGATTTATGTGACCTCCTCGCCCTCCAAATGCCTGCACGCTTCTTCCACATATAAGAAGCAGAGAATGCTGAGATCTCCTGGAGTCCCTCACAGCTGAGCCATTGCAGACAACCTTTGCCGCCTTGTCAAATAGAATCCATTTACGTGCTCTGCAGAGACGAAGACTTTCACCTAGTAATTGTGCCGGCACAAGTTCTTTGGGGTTTTTCCCTGTGTTTATTGTTTTGTTAATTTGTTTTCTGTTTTGCATTGTTTTTTTTCAACACTGAAAAAGCAGGGTGCTGTTCCCTTCTTCCACGTGATCAATAAAGGTGCCATCACTGAAATTTTCTGCAGTATGTTTGTCAAATTCAGTATTGATTGATAATGATTAAGAACAAGAGGAATCAAACATCATAAAATCTCACGTAGGATGAAAACCCAAGGGAAAGAGTTTTCATAAAGTTGCACGTATCAGCACCCGGAGAATCTTAGCTATGGAAGACGGGAGGCCTGGCGCTGCCGCTGGGTGAGCTTCCCCCGCAGGCTCCTGGTGTTCATAATGTGGGTGTGGGGTTGAACACAGGTAGAAATCCTCCCCTGTATTTAAAGCCAGCATTTACACGGACAATAATAGCATTTGGGGTTACACTGCCCATATAAGTGGCTATTGAAATTTAACTTTATTTATTTATTAAGTATTTTTATTTATTTTCTTACTTTTTGAGGCTTAATCTCACTCTGTCGCCTAGACTGGAGTGCAATGGTGCAGGCTTGGCTCACTGCTGCGTCTGACTCCTGCATTCAAGCGATTCTCCTGCCTCGGCTTTCTGAGTAGCTGGGGTTACAGGTGCCCACCACCACACCTGCATGGCTAATTTTTTTTTTATAGTAGAGATGGGTTTTTGCCATGTTGGCTAGGCTGGACTTGAACTACTGATCTCAAGTGATCCACCCACCTCAGCCTCCCAAAGTGCTGGGATTACAGGTGTGAGCCACTGCGTCCAGCCCAATCGCTTTCTTTCTACGTCCTCATTAGACCTCAGTAAGATACCATGCTGACTCATACAAAAATATAACAATTATACTTTCTCTACACGACATATGAAACAGCACATGCGTTTATTATACGTAAAGTATTAATATCAGAGAATCAAATAGACCAGGATTAATACACTAAGATGCACACACCCCAAATGCTACTTTTCTGAATTACTTTTAAAAAAGTATATGTGTAGACAAGGTTATCAGCAATTTATATTTTCACGATTTTACTTCAAATCAGTGTGGAAAAGGGATTATTCTTTAAATAACATTGAAACTTGTAAGTTGGAATGTTGAACATAAATATGAATTGGCATATATTAGGGTAAGATAATTATCATAAACAACCTGCAAACCTCAGGATGTAACACAACGAACAGGACATATGAGCAGGCTGGCTCCACAGAGTCACTCAGGGATGGAGACTGTTGGAGGCACCCCCACGTTAGACCCCCAACATCCCTGGAAGAACAAATCCAGCCAGCAGGCTGGGAAGACGGGGTTCTACAGGAAACGCAAGATTCGCATCTGGAATTCTGATCCATCATCCTGTCTGCCTTCCTTTGGGGAGAACTCAATCTCATGATCCCAGTTTTACCCAAGGGCAACTTGCAAAGGCTGATTGCTTCAGTAATGAGAAGTCAAATGCATTAAGGCTGCTGTGGGTGTTAACACTTTTTCTGCTATGTGGAGGAAATACCTCACATCTGATACCAAATGACTTCCAGATGGAAAAACGATTGCTGTAAATATAAAGTCATTAACATTACACTGCACTGATACTTGAGAGTCTTAAAATGATATGAAGTTAGAAAAGAAGGTTTACCAGCTGACAAAATATCCAGAAAGCAAGAAAGAATACTGATAAATTCAACTATGTAAAAATCAAACATTTTCACATAGAAAAAAAACCACTTCAAGCAAAGTCAGGAAACAAATGACAACCTGGGATGAATGATTTGCAGTGCACCCTAGAGGAGGGTCAGGGTGCAGAACTTGCAGCCTAAAACCGGACGTCGAGGCCTAGATTAGAGCCAATTTGATTTGCTAAGTTGTAGGTAGGAGGAACATATGTCATATAACAATCTTTGCTCAGGTTATGGCACAGATATTTAGATGTACGCTGTGTGGATTTTCATCTAAACTGCTGTGCTGAGCCTCATAAACATAAGAATAGCAATACAAACTTTCAATAAAATGAACCTTATTGAGGGTTTTGGGAATTATTTTTAAAAGAAATATTTTAGCGAAAAAGGAATTATGTTTTTTTCATCACTCAATAGCAAAAACTGCAATTCCTTTTGCACCAACCTAATATTTTTCTCATGTGGATGCAATTTTAATTACATTTAAAGGCTCTACCTAAAGCTTGAACAAGCTAAATATTTGATCTTAGCCATATTTTACCTAGAGCTGATGGTTAGATAATTCTGCAAACTGAAATATAAAATTAAACCAAAATTGAATATTAAGCTTCAATTTGCACTCAAATTTTTTACCTCGAGTATGTTTGATATCTAAATGAATAATGCGTTTCACCTCTGTATTTTTGTAGTATATGCATATTTTGGTCACACCTTTCCCTCTCCCCACATTGGAAAGGGGAAAAAAATTAAAATCTGTCAAAATCAAAATTTTCAAACACTTTTAATAAACGTAGATCAAGATAACATCTTCTATTAAGACTTTTTTGCATTATATATCTATTAGTATCTAAAGATAAATAACTTGTTAAAAGTCCATGCTTGTTATCCCATTTCACAACCCTAATTAGAAACCTGTGATCAATGTCTCATGTTTGAACAAGTAGATGGTGAGAATTAGAGAGAATAGATCTCTGCTGATACACTGTGGTCTTCATGTCTATCTAAAAATTGTGAAGCCAAAGTCCTTAACCAGCACAGAATAACCTCTGACATTTTAAAGAGGTTTACATAAATATTGACAAGCTCTTATGGCTTGTAAGTAGAATCATAAACTATTTAAGACAGCACCAGCACCACCTGTATCTTGCTAATCCTTTTACTCCTAGCCTTGTACTGTCATTGGGGTTTCAGTTTGCTCGCTGATTGGTTTGTTTTTTGTTTCCATTCTTAAACTCCTGAAATCTTCTGTAAAAACAGGTCCTTGGTGAACCAATTTATGGAAATTCTTTCCATTAAATATACTTCTTGATAATTTTCAATGCACTGAAGTTTCTGCTGGGATTACAGGCATGAGCACGGTGTTCGGCCATGTTTAGTTAATTTAAGTTTAATTAACCCAGCACTTTGGGAGGCTGAGGCGGGTGGATCACCTGAGGTCAGGAGTTCAAGACCAGCCTGGCCAACATGGTGAAACCCCTTCTCTACTAAAAATACAAACAAACAAACAAACAAAATAGCCGGCGCGGTGGAAGTCACCTGTAATCTCAGCTACAGGGAAACAAGTTCAATGTTACTACAGTGTATCCCAGACAGATGCCAGCACAGGGCTCTACTTTAATATTCTGTGGATCCAATCTGAGAAAGGATGAGAAAGGAGGAACGTGATGACTCCAGTTTCTTATAGGAATCTGTGGGGCTTGAAAATAGGAATCACTTCTGGTCCGACTAGATCAGCAAGTGAAACAACGTTGCTGGTCCCTTAGGACCAAGTGGCCCACATCCCAGCTATTGTTAAATGCTAAGTTTAACAAAAGACATGAAATGGCAAATGAGTAACATATTGATCAACAGCCTCCAGAGAAGATGCTTAATGATGTTTCGCAGAGAATGCCAGAAAAATGCATGAGCACTCCCACTCAGCAGAGTCCTTTAAAGTCTGACTCTCATAGGAAAGCACTGATATAATAACAAGGAAAAAAATACATCATTTTCCTTGGTACTGTAAACTATGCAGAAGGCAAAAACAGGGTGTTTGTCACTAGGGCAGAGAACAAGAAAAAAATAACTTAGGTCAAAGAGCGTGACAATTGTTGAGTACTTAGAGCAGCTAAAATCATGACACAGGGACTCATCACAGACCTAAAGAATTTTAAGAACACTTGAGTGAGGTGAAATAAAGAGAGATCTTCAGGACCTCGGGGATCCTGCAGATTCCTTTAGACTTCCGCTTTGTGTCAAGTGCTTGTGGTTCCATTTTAACGTTTGTGTCATCACAAATGTCAGCAAAATACAGAAGCAGGTGCTGGAAATTCCTGGGCTTACTTTTCCCTGCAGCTGTCACTCACCTGGGGCACTCTATGTAAAATACTATGTCGTAGAGAGAACGGTAGTAAAAATAGTATATTGAGACTCTTTGCTGATGTTGGAATTTATTAAAACTGTTCTAAGTGTCATAATTATCAAAACTTCAATAATAGTTTTCAATTATTATCATTAGGTTGTAGTTAGCAATGTTAATAAATATTATTTAATATGATAATATTTATATAATCATATTATATAAATAATTAATAACGTTTAATGAAATTAAACAATGAGCCCCAATAACAAGGTGACATAGCAAAAACTGATAAATCCAATACATTCCAAATAATTTCCATACTCTTAAAATTATAAAGTAGTTTCAACAACTTTGGTTTATAATCGCTGAGACTAAATATTACTTAATTTTTAGAGTTATGTTTAAAGCAAACTTTGATGTATTCAAATACCCTCTGGGCAAAAAGCTACGTTTTTAAAATAAAACATTTCTAATATATTTAGAAACTTAGTGATTCAAGTGTTTCTGTGTTAGAAAGAGTATTCATATCGGATAGCACATAATGCAATTGAAAGCTCAAATAAAATTTAGCTAATGAGGAGGGTAAAACTGTATTAAACTTTAGCTAATAAGGAGGGTAAAACTGTGTTAAAGTCAATTCTCTTTCGCCTTAATGTATCACTTGATGAAATACCATACTGAATTTTATAGATCAACAAGCCAACCCTTCACTACTCAAACGTTTTCGTGTAATTTAACAAAATGCATTTCAACCTGTCATAATTAAATGTTTTGTAATTAGCACTACAAATAAGATGTCATTCTAAAGTGCACTTCTATTAGTGAGATGATTGCATTGCTATCAATAACAGTTTGGTGAACTAAGATTTTGTCATTTTTTTCTTTCTGATAGTGATTTGGGAGATTATTTTGATAAAAGTTTCCAGTGAAAGAAATACTAATACATATTTTTTCTAGTATGACTTGTGTGTGTATAATGTAAGTACCAGGCACTCAGGCTGAAAATAAATTTGTGTATCTCAAAAACTTGCACTGGATGTGTATCCAAAAATCATATAAAGAAAAGATTCCTAAAACCATGGCATGCTTGTCATTATTTGAGATGTGGGATCATCACATATCCTGCTTCCAATACTTCAACTTCCTATAGAGAATACATTTAAAGTGTGCCACTGATCACTTGGAGCATTCAATGCTGTCTTTGCAGATGCTCCGATCTCTAAAGCATGCCTCACTCCCAGCCTCTGCAGCCCTGCCTGCTTACTCCTGTCTGACCTCTGCTCCTTGCAGAAAGAGCAGTGTGCAGCCGGCTCTCCTCGTGACAGTGCACGACCACAGTTCCCCAGGATGCCAGTGGCAAGGAAGAGGGCTCACCGCCTGGAGGCCTGAGCCAGGCAGCCTGAATTGTGAGCACTCGGTGGCGGGGGGCGGGGGGCATGGGGGACGAGGGGCTGGGTGGGGTGTGACAGCCTCAAGCTTCGGAAGCCTGGGCCAATCTCACCTGGGACAGGAGCAAGACCATCATCACCCTTCATTCCAGAGCAGTGCCTGTGAAGACCAGAGCGGGGGGACCTGAGAAAGCCCCCGTGCATCTGCAACCTCAGAGCTCTTGGCATGCTTTCAGAGAATGCACTCTTCCTGTTACTGTAGTCATCATTTTCTTTGACAACATTTTTCTTTTTTTTCCCTTTTTTTTTTTAAGTTGTAGTCTCACTCTGCTGCCCAGGCTGGAAGTGCACTGCCACAGTCTTGACTCACCTTAACCTCTGCCTACCAGGTTCAAGTGATTCTCCTGCCTCAGCCTCCCGAGTAGCTGGGATTACAGGTGCTCACCACCATGCCCACTTAATTTTTGTATTTTTAGTAGAGACATGCTTCACCATGTTGGCCAGGCTGCTCTCGAACTCCTGACCTCAAGTGATCCACCCACCTCAGCCTCCCAAAGTGCTCAGATTACAGGCTTGAGCCACGTTACCAGCCTCTTTGACAAGATATCTATATGAACATCCCTCCAGTCTTTTAAGATGTTTCCTCACACACATAGTGCATCATGTACAAACTCAAGAAATATTTGACAAATAGAAGAATCAGCAAAATTGCTCTTGAAGACTACTCTGAACTCAGAGTTGAGCTAAGCTTTGTGACAGTTCTAATGGCTTTCAGTGCCATACCCTCAAGGAGTTAACAATGTATTTAAGAAGATGATTATAACATATGACACAAATGTGAATATAAGACAGCATGTAATTGAGTGCTAAATTGTGTGAAACATAGTCTCCGTACTGTCAAAGTTGGAAGGAGACAAATTAGTGAGAACTGAAATAGTTGGGAAAGGCAACACATAGAAGGAATTGAGCAATGTCTTTAAAAACTGGGTTTGGATGGATACTCTCAGAGGAAGACACCCTGAGCCCAGGAACGAAGAGGAAGACAAGCAAAGCTCACTCTTCCCACAAACTGATAAAAGGACTGCTCTGCATAAAGTGCTGGTTCAGCCCCCAGGGGAAATTCAACGGTAAGTCTAAAGCACTAAAAATAACTATCAGGCACTGGCTGGTGACTCAGGGTGAGACGTGCTTTTAAGTGATTGACATGGGTTTCTTCACTCAGTTCTCACAAAACCACTTGAAGTAGGCAGCGTTATTATCCCATTTTAGAGACAGAAACTGAAGCATGATGACATCAAATTATTCAACATCATTGTGTTAGTCCATTTTCACACTGCTATGAAGAACTACCTAAGACTGGGTCATTTATAAAGGAAAGAACTTTAATTGACTCACAGTTTCATGTGGTTGGAGAAGCCTCAAGAAACTTACAAGCACGGTGGAAGGGGAAGCGAGGCACATCTCACATGGCACCAGGAGACAGAGGAATTGCCAAACACTACTAAAGCATCAAAGCTTGGGAGAATCCACTGACTATTACAAGAACAGCATGGGGGAGCCCGACCTCAGGATCCAATCACCTCTCACCAGGCCCCTGCCTCAACACATGGGGATGACTGTTCCAGATGAGATTTGGGTGGGGACAGCAGCTTGACTCCCTGGAAATAGCCTGCCTGCGGTGACGATTATCGCACTTCATGAGAATCATGCCTGGGGCTGGGCAGAGGGAGCGCCGGAATGTATAACTTGAAAAATGCCTTGTCATTGTTGGAACATGATGAGCTATAGCTTTCTAAAAAGTGGAAAACAGCGAATCTGTTTAGAAACAAACAAAACACGTCATTATTCCATTTCAGAATTGCTGGTTTAGCAGTCATTATCTTTAATGGTTCCCTTGAACAGCTGAACAAAAACCTAAAGGGGCATATTTAAGAGATCTGAAATGATCACTTCTTCATCTGTCTGTTGCATAAGATGCATAGCCTTCAAATCGAAACAGAAGAGTGTGTCCTCGTTAAGCATCAGGGTGCAGCGAGCGGGCAGCCGCAGGATGGGTGTCCTGGCATCCAGCACGGCAGAGCTGAGCATTGCATCCCCTGGGAAACACCGCAGAGTGTATTATGGGAACAGCAGAGAGAAAGAAAAACCATGTTCAGATTTTATTATCATCAAGAAATTAACTGTCCTTTTTCATTTTTAATGACTTGTTTTGTTGCAGAGATGCCACTTCATTCTGGAGAACTGCCCTGATATCTGACACCACGCCAATATTTCTTGAGGTGGGAGGAAAGACTAGGCATTTTCACTGGATGATCCTTTGTTGTGAGGGACGGTCCCACACACTGCAGGACATTTAGATCCCTGGTTCTCATCCTAAGTGCCACTGGCATCGCTCAGTAATCTAAAGTAAACAACACACACACAAAGAGAGAAAGAGAGAGTCTTCAGTTTGGATTGAGTTGGGGGTCAGAGTTCCAGGCAGCAGAGTGTGCTCAAATGCACTGTGGAAAAAGGAAGGTGAACTCAGTTCAGAATTGAAAGTGGGTCCTCTGGGCGCAGAGAAGAGCAAGAGCCAGCAGTGAAGACCCGGGCCACCGCAGCTGGACTATGAGAGGCCTCAAGCCATATTCAAGTGTTTGCAATTCATCCGATCTCCTGGAGTCACTTTCTGGCTTCCCACACTTACGCTAGCTCTTTACACTTTCAAAGTCCACTTTTGGTCATTGCTCTGCTTTAAAAAAGTCACGTGGGGCAACATATCACGGGTGAGTTCATGAGAAACACCCATGCGTGTGGGCTGAGCACACCATGTCTCTTCATGCCATTATGCGCCGTATTAGAGATTCACCGTTCACAACGAAGCCTATTTGGAAACAGCATTAATATGAAAGTTAGTTTGGAAATTTATTTTTTGTTTACTTATTTATTTAATTTGAGACATGATCTCACTCTGTCTCCCAGGCTGGAGTGCAGTGGTGTGCAATCATAGTTCACTGCAGCCTGGACCTCCTGGGCTCATGAGATCTTCCCACCTCAGCCTCCTTAGTAGCTGGGACAGGAGGCATGTACCACCATGGCTGGCTAATTCTGTTAATTTTTTGTAAAGATGGGAATTTCTCTGTTTTGCCAAGGCTGGTCTCAATTTCTGGCCTCAAGTGATCCTCCCATCTCAACCCCCAAAGCACTGGGATTACAGGTGTGAGTCACTGCACACTGTTTCAAATATTTGTATTTGTAATATCTGTAGCCTTTGAACTATCAGTTATTATTAAATATTACCTTATTATATAGTACTTTGCTCAGGATTTTTTAGGCATATATATGTTTATCTCTATCATCTCTAGTATCTATCTATATTTTTCTCTATCACTCTTTACCTGCCATCTATCTGTATCATTATCTATCCATCCATGCATTATTATTTACCTACCACGCTATCACTATTTCTCTATCCTATCTCTATCTATCTATCTATTTACCTACCTATCACTAGTTACCTATCATCTATCTATCTTATCCATCTATTATCTAGCTAGCTAGCTAGCTCTGTTTACCTACCATGTATCGCTATCATCTATCAATCTATCTCTATCTATAGTCTATCACTATTTACCTATGGTCTATCTCTATCTATCATCTAACCTACTTATCACTACTTACCTATTATTCACCTCTATCATTGTTTACCTATTATCTATCACTATCATCTATCTAGCAAGATAGCTATCACTATTTAGCTATCATCTATCTATCTCTATTATTTATTTTCTATCTCCCATCTATCACAATTTACCTATCATATATCAATCTCTATCATCTATCTCTATCACTATTTACCTATCATTTATCACTATCATCTATCTACTTCATTTTGATTATAGAAACTCAGCTTGCTAATGTAATACGACTACATACTATATGTAATACTACAGTGAAGAGCAGATTTGTTTTATACCCCGTAGTCTGCTCTAGTGGTTTTGTCCAGAGATGAGTCACTAAAAGAGCTATTGAGAACAAGTTTAAAGTATGTTCTGATAAGATCAGAATTCCACTGCATAGTTTGTGAATACTTTCTTCCAGTGTTACGCACAGTGGTCGCCTTTAGATGCCTCTATGGCTGCCTCTATTTAAATTCTCAGTCTATGTTCCTACCCAGAGTTAAATTCTCTAAATCTCTGGGAACTTTTATCAAAAACATGCATAACGATCGTGGACTTTCCTTCAGAATATTCTTATGTTCTCATCTTAACAACCTAAAATATTTTTGGGTTATGTAATAGGCATGCTTTAAAATATAATGTGCTATTTTTAAAATATTAAGAAAATTTTATAATTTTAAGCAGGACAATGTGCTTCCCTTGGTGAGGAAAAAGAGTGGAGCCAACAGTAGTTACCTACTCTGCCTCTGAGCTCACATTGGGAATAACCCCGCCATGAGAAGAGGTCCCCTTTTGATGTGGGGGGTTTGGAAGAGAGGCTGTGGCAGTGTTCACAGTGGATGGGTGAAGTCACTGCCCCAGGCCAGGAAGGAAGGAACTGCAGTGGACACACTCTCCCTGCTGGGATAAGCCACCGCCAACCAGAACCCTCATCGTCTATGGCGAAAATAGACATTAATCATCAGTAACTTGCCCAGTTCTCCCTTCACATATTTGCTAGACCCAAGAAGCAGTTAACACCTTGTGACCTCCTTCTTCCAGGCAGTGAGAATCCTGTACCTCGTTCTGTGTTTAGCACTTGGCCACCTACAGACACAGAAGCACACTTTTAGTTCAAACTTACTGTCTATGGGCCAAGGCACCCTGCAAATAATTAAATCAGTTTTTAAAAATAATTTAAAATCAAAAGGTAAGATATTTCAGACACTTGAGTTATGAAATAGACTTCCTTAGAAAAAGGACATAATCCTGTTGAAATCTGCCCTTAGGTTTTCAGATATTAAATTGAAAGCTGGAATGAGAACACTGATTTGCAGGATTTCACACAGTGATAATGAACTAACCTCCATCCTCTTCTCCTCCATCGTGTTAGACGGAGTTAAATTTGTAAAACCGTATCCCCACCTAGCACTGGATTTTATCTTTCTCTACATTTTGTTAACAATACCAGAAAGTCACTACTAATCAATTCTCAGAAATCTCCAGTGAGATTCATCTGTTTCTACTCAACTTCTGGATTCTGCAGTGCTCAGCCTGTCTCTCTAGAGAGTCTGACCTGGGCTTTGCCAGCCGTGTGCAAGTGTTAGAGCTCGTGACTCCAGCAGTTAGCCCTTCCCTGGACTCCTGCCGGACTTCTTCCACCTTATCTTGTTCAAAGGGCGCAGTAGGCAAACAGGGTAAAATGGACGCTTGGTAACAGACCCCTGAAATGCCAGTGACTGTCCTGCTCCATCCCTCTTCAGCGCCCTCGAGAAACTTAGCCAACCTCTTTAAAAATCCAGTTTCCCCAAATGGCAACGTAGGATGATGATAGTGACAGACACACAGCTATTTCATCCTAGGTTTATTTCTTCCTCTCGTTTCCTAAGTGTGGATTTTCCTTAAGATTCAGTTTGATATTTCTTGATCCTACCTTTCGGAACCTTCTGGAGAGCTTTTTAAAAGCAAGCATTGGGGGTTTTAAGCCTATTACTGAATCAGAATCCCTGATTCTCATGGGGCTGAGATCCATGTTTGAAGCCCCTTGCTTCAGCTCATGTGTCTCCCCATTCATCCTTCCCATCCCAGGTCCTAAGGCTGTGACCGCCATCTCCATGGTGTGGCTCCACACCCTGGGGGTCCCACGGTCTCTGCCCTTGCACCAAATGCACCTGTACCTCACACAGACCCCGCCTGTCTGTAGACTGTCAGCACATTATTTTCCTTTTCTGTCACATTTTATATCAATTTGGTTAGCATGATATAACTCTATGCAATGTAACCTTCCAAGCATCCTGAAATAAACCCATGCCTCCCATATACCGTCTACTTCTGATTATAAAATGTATAGGAAGAATGTGTTGATTAAACACACTAAGTTTTGCAAGAGCCCAATCTATTTCTTTTTGAGACAAGCCTGTAAAACTTTAGTCTGGTTAGTGGGGAAGACAGTAAAATAAACAGAGCATAGTGTCTAGTGGTAGTTTTAAAAATGTTATCCTATCTATATCTATCTACAAATGAAGGATTTTTTGATTCAGCCACTAGCTAAAAAACCGACTTTCATATATGATTCTCTACAAATACCAAGACAGTCTCATAGCACCTCACTCTTTCTTGAGGGGTATTGATTTGTAGTCTCTTTATCTATATACTGAACAACTTCTGTCTGACCTCTGGAAATTCATTTCAGTATCAGAAAAGGAGAACCTCATGAAAATAGAAAGAAAATAAAATTTTTAAAATGAACAACTCTACTAAAGGATAATTTATTTTACAGTAAGGATTAACTTTATCAGTATTTAAGCACCCACATTTTCTGTGCTTAATACCTATGCAAATAATTGATAAGATGAATGAATGAGTAAACATTATTTCCAAATGAAACCCCAAAGAACAGGTTTTATGTGTCTATAATATCTTTATTAGCAAATTCATAAAAGTTGGGCATCATTACTATTTTACTATGTTTAGCAGAATATGTATTTCAATGATGAGGCTTCACCAGGTGAATCAAGGTATTTTGCCAACTACCCGATTTACAAGGAGTCAATGAGGGGAAAATGAGAATGATGAAGAAAGTGTGGTGGCCCTTTCATAGTCAGGTTGGTGTACAGCATGGCTGTGTGCAGGCTCTGGAGCCAGACTGATTGGGGTCAAATCCCAATTCTGCTTTTCACTAGACGTAAGGGGCTGTTTAGAAGCTAAACACACATCTGAATTCCCTAGGGCCAGTCTGGAATAAAGTCTGTGCTCTAGCCATTATTACAGATGTCATCACCACCATTGCATAAATGGTATTCCAGATAATCCCAAAGCATGATACCAGAGTATGGCACCCAACAGGTGAGGTATAATTATTGGTGAGTAGCAATGTGTTGTGATGCAGCCGCAATGAGCACGACCAAGTTTTAGAATTATTTCCTTAAAAAAAAACTAAGAAAAGATATGTCCATTATGAAAACTTATGAACACACTTTATGTATTCCTTTTGTGACTGTGTAGACAGAACTGGCCTTGCATGGAAAAGATTCAAAATATCCCATTATTAAAGCCTCAGCTCCACTTCAAAGCCCTTGTTGCCACTGTCTTTGCCATGCGAACTTTACAGGTGTGGGTGTCCAGGGTGTTCATTCATAAGAGACCACTCACTCTGTGTTATGCATGGTTGTCAGAATCAGGGACTCAACGAGCCATGTAAACCAAATATCAGAGAATCTGATGTCAATGGCTACAGAAAGATGTTTTAAAAAGAGCGTATAAGTTTGGAGGTGAGAAAGACATTATTTTCTACTCCCTAGAACATTTCAGTGGACAGAAAGGAAACAAGAGTGGGGAGTAGGTGACAGAAATGTGAAACCCAATAAAAAAGGTTTGATACAGGGGTAATTAGAAACTTAGAAGCAGAAAAGAGAATGTGACAGAAGAAATATTTTTTAAAAATAATTGTAGAGACCTTTTCAATGTAGATGAAAGACATTGATACACAGATTCAAGAAATATTTTGTCAGATTTATGATAAATATTGCACTTTTGAACATATTGTATGTTGGTGGGGGCAGTATTTTTTCTTTAGTTCCTTTTAAGATATTCTCTTTCTGTTTGTTCTTTGGTACTGTTCTTCTGTTCGTGTGTTTGTGTGTGTGTGTGTGTGTGTGTGTGTGTGTGTGTGTGTTTTATTTTACCCTGTTTGAGAGGT
The DNA here is from genome assembly GCA_963574635.1 of Cheracebus regulus. Classification (NCBI taxonomy): domain Eukaryota; kingdom Metazoa; phylum Chordata; class Mammalia; order Primates; family Pitheciidae; genus Cheracebus; species Cheracebus regulus. The sequence continues at coordinate 47,363 of CAUYQU010068940.1, forward strand.
TTTTTTTTTTCCCTCTCCCGAACCTCTCATTGGAGTTTCTCTGTATTGGTCAAGCCTCATCATTAATTCACAGTGATGCCCCTAAGGAAAAAAAGGATAAAAATTTATCAGTTTACTTAGAAATACTTTATCTTTCTTTGGAATTGTAGTTTATTTAGTTCTCCCTTCCACAGCCTTCAAATATCTGTTAGATAGGAGAAACAATAAAGGAAAACAGTGAAGGATAAACAGTAAAGGAAAAAAGAATATAATCATTTTTCACTTATCTTCATCTATTTTTTCTTCCTTTATGGTGTAAGAATTCTTCTTTGGAGATGGCAGATATAATCTAGAATAAGCTTTGTACCTGGAAACATTAACTCAAGGTGTTCACCTTTGGCATCTGTTATTCTCTGTCTGATTCTGTGTATATGTACGTGAACTCCATACAACATTTTAACATGCCGTCTGATTCTGTGTGTACGTACGTGAACTCCACACAACTTTTGAACAGGCCCTCTGATTCTGTGTGTACGTACGTGAACTCTACACAACATTTGAGCATGCCATCTGATTCTGTGTGTACGTACATGAACTCCACCCAACTTTTGAACATGCCGTCTGATTCTGTGTGTACGTATGTGAACTCCACACAACATTTTAACATGCCGTCTGATTCTGTGTGTACGTACGTGAACTCCACACAACTTTTGAACAGGCCCTCTGATTCTGTGTGTACGTACATGAACTCCACACAACTTTTGAACATGCCATCTGATTCTGTGTGTACGTACATGAACTCCATACAACATTTGAACATGCTGCATACAGGCACTTGGTTTTGTTCCAAGTTTCCTTCTCTATAAAGTGCAAATAATGCCTCCATTATTTCTCACACGTATTATCAATATTCTTACCCAGTCTTCCCTCAAACACATGATTTTCTTATCTTTTCAACATCAAGGTGACTCTTAGAATGACACCAAGTCTTCTTCATTCCATTCAGTTTGTTAGGCTACAGATATTTTAGTAAGAGTCTATAAACAGAAGAGGTAAAGGGAAATAATCTCACACACTTTCCACTCATCATTGCTGCCTGTCTTATGGGTTAAGCTTTAGTTTTGCATTGCATTTAATTCACGTACGCATTAGAGCACATCTACCTCCCAGATCAGCCTAACTACAAAATTCAGAAGGAAAACATAAGAAACTAGCCTCCCATAGCCTTAGGAAGGAAATTCTGAAGCATACAGAAGTAACATGTGTGAAATGAGTAATGTTGTCACAGGCACTAAGAAATAGGAATAATCATTTTTCTGTTTTTTCTTAGCTTGAATTTGTTAAATGACTGCTTCTACCTTATAGTGTTTATACGTTAATGTAGAGAAATACTTCTAACATGAATGGACTCGATCTCTGGGGCTTAACCTATCCACATGTATAACTATAATATCCCATGGATAATTAACATTTTATTAATTTAATTATCATTAAAATATTTATTAATTTCTATAACAATTTAATAAAGTAATCTCTTCTTTTTATCCTTAAGAAAACTGAGACCAAGTTTGATCAATTTTTTATCAACTCCCCCAGCTTACATCTCTAGCGTGTGACAAAACATAGCCTGGGGCCCACGGCTGGGGATTGGAATGGTTCCAGTGCACACATCCATGTATCTCTATGGAAGCTAGGGGATCGCACATGCAATCCGCAGCCTGGAGCCCAGGGCTGGGGCTGGAGTTCCTGTACACACATCCATGCATCTCTCCAGAATCTAGGAGATCAAGCATGCAAAACATATTTCAAAGATTTTCGATTGAAAGAATATATTGTTGTAACATTGTTATTATTGTGAAAAACAGAGGAACATCACTAAGATTCCTTTTTCCCATTATGTTAAGACTTCATTAGAAACATTGTCAATCTTCAAAAGGTATTTACAAATAAATTGATGAATAAAGATTCTAGACTTGATCAAGTTTAATTTATAGCTCGAAATACAGCTATTAGGTTGCTGCAAAAATATTTGCGGTTTTTGCCATTAAATATAAAATAATGGTTCTTCAGCAACTATTTGCTAAACTCATTACAACTTTAAGTTAAGAAAAACATTGAAGATAAATATTTACTCTAAGACTAGAATAGATAAATTGGGTGGCTGGTAAAGTGTCTCATAAAAAGACAATGTTTACATTACATAATGTATGATATAAATTAGAAAAATTTTATGGCACTCTTTTTTATTAAATGAATTCTATTTTAAAGTATTTACTAATAATTGGTTTAAAGTAATATAGTAGTGGTGATGTTGATGATTGTTTACGCTCTTAATAATGATTATAAAGGTCTAGACAGTGCTTGAAGTGTATCTAGAACTGTAAATAATTGTATTGAGTTTGTGGAGAGAAGCAGAAGAGCTTAGAGATTAAATTAAAGACCTGTGCTCTAATCTGTATTTTTCCACTTAACTGGAGGAATTATTCTGATGAATTATTGATCTTATAAAGACTATTTTTCTCATCTGTAAAATTAGAATACCATGTAATTCTCTGGTGGAAATTAAAGACTTTAATAACCATAATACACTTAGCACAATGCCTCGCCATATACTTAGAACTCAGCACCTGCTGAAAATTAAGTATTTATGATGGTATGGCACACACTTCTTCCTGTATTTGCTAGTGCTCCTCCTTTTCATTCTAGCAGGCTAAAAAATCCATCCCCTTAATTTTTCCTAAAATAAAAATTTTTCATTAAAATAGTAGTATTTATTGATAGATAAGTAAGTTAAGAGCTGATGGACTGACTGAAATTTTTAGCCAGGTGGACTGATGTTGTGTAGAAGTACCTTCTCATTTATCCACCCACAACACATTCTATCAAAATCCAGTGTGATAAAGAAAGTACACCTTCTTCTTAATAGGCAATACATAGGAAATAGGTGTTCTAGCTTATTGTGGATTTCTAGCATCCAAGAAATCTTTTAAAGTTCTGCAACTGGAAATGCATACATCCCAACAATTAACCAGGATGCACATGTTGTGTCTAATTTTATGTCTCTCTCATGAATATGGATGGATTGTTGAGGATCACCAGCCATTGGAGGCAAATTTCCAGCAAGAAATATTGAGATCCAAATAAAGAAACAGAAAATAACAGTGCTCAGAATAAAGGGAATTAATGTAGATGACAGAATAACACTTCAAGACTACAGTCCTCTCAGAATCAGAATACGGTGATAAAGAAAGCTGGAGAACAAACAAAAGCTCTTGGAGTTTACAAATATGTTACTGGGAATTTAAAGTAACTAATAAAGATTTGGAAGGTAGAGTTAGGGGTCATATCCCTAAATCAAAGAAAACGTTAAAGATTTAGTAAGGAGATGTTAAAACCATTTTAAAGAACTGAAAAGATCTATTTAATTAGTATGAAAATATAACTAATAATATTGGAGAAAAAAGAATAAAGAATGAAAGGGAATCACCAATGAAATCAGATGAAAAATAATTAAAAAGATGGAGTAGATGGATTTTCAGATTTAATGTATTAAGGCAAATACATTTAAAACCGACTTACACCAAGGACATTATCATTAAATCCAAATACTAGGAATTAAGCTGGTAGAGAGTGAAAAGAAAATAAAAAATAAGACTTAATAGGCAAACAAAAATTTAGAATAAGAATGGCATCCAATTTCTCAACAATACTGCAATCTAGAAAGAAAATACAGAGAAATATTCAGAATTCTCAGGACAAATTATTCTCAAGTTAAAATTTTATACCAGCAAACTAGTAACAAATTATTGTTAGTATGTGTAATTAGAACAGTGCCTGGCATGAAATAAGTGCTTTTTAGTGTTTGATAAATTAACAGAATTGATAAGCAAAAGAAAGACTTTTTTATACATGAAAGCTATCAATAATTATCTTCCATTTGTTCTTCCACCAGAAGCAAATGTGCATCACAGAACGGAGGAGTAAATCCCTAAGAAGAAAGATGTTGGATCCTGCAAGGATTGGAGCTTACACAGAGACAAAAAGCATCCCAGGAAGATGCAAAAGGCTGTGGGGAGTGTTTGCCTCGGGACCACAGACGCTGGCCAGCTGGAGGCAGGGGTTAGAGTTCCCACGAATGCCTCCTCCAGGATGAGAGACTGAGAACTGACAGATTGCCTTCTTGTTTTCATCGTATTGAAAAACATTTTAAAATATGGATTCATCTAAAATGCTGAGGATCGATGGCAGATTTGTCTCACACATAAAATACGAGATAAAAGGAAAAAAAGAAGCAATTAAAATATGTCCGAAAAAGTGGATTGACTATGCATAGTAGTACATAGTCATGCTAAGGTAAACGTCATAAAGGATTTAACCAAAACTTATGACTCACCTAACTTGGCAATATGGGAAAGACATTACTGAAGTATGTATGCTTAGGCCAGAGGAGGAATTCCAATCCTTCTGTCTTCTTCCACAGAAGGATAGGGTGAGTATAAGCTGTGGTCTACGAGTGCCTCAGTATCCGGCAATATAAGGAAACCACTGAGAAATCTGGAAATGAGATTTTGTGCCAAAAGAGCACAGGTAAGACTTGTGAATGGCTTTGACTCTGAGCTCAGCACAGGGTGTGGGCATGACACGGAGACAGCATGAGCCAGCTTGCATTTGCAATAATAGTTCACTTTCACAATTGTATTATGTTAATAACTATGTCATTTTATGTTTTTCAAAAATGTTTTAAATAGGTATAAAATTGTGTACAATAGTCAAACTTGTGAGATACATGATTTTATACAATTGTCATCAAAACTCAATAAAATAGATATTTTAATCACTTCATAGATGAGAAAATAGAATCCTGACTCCTAAATTATTTGCCCTAGGTCATTGACTATTAGTAAAAGAGGACCTTATATATGAGGTTTTTAAAATCTGAGTTCCTGATTTCTACAAAATGCTGGGTAACAATAAGTGCATTTTTAAAAATACAAACGCTTGTGTTTGTCAATTTTGTGAAGTGCTTGGTTTAGATCTTCTGCATCTCTGCATATAATCTCTGAGCCCATTACCACGTCTGTGAAGTTAAGGTAATATAAAACGGCACTATCAATTGCAGAATGATAGGGTGAGTATAAGATGAGACTCCCTAGTTTTAAGCTAGCTCAAAAACTGAAATGTCATTGTTCTGCCCTTGCCTGTGTGGTCAGACTCGCTCCTCCCTAAAAGCAGGGTGGCAAACCCGCTGCTGTGCCCAAAACCTCCTTAATGTGATGGAAAGAGGCTTAAAACCCAGAGACAAATATGACATTTCCATTTTCATCCATTCCCTTATCTATTGAATCTGCACTTGTGAAATGCTTGAACACTGCTGGTGTGGCATCTCTACTGCCAGCACTGACAACTTTCCCAGGTCCCTTGGAAAACCTCTGAAGTGATGGCAGCAATGATTCTGTTTGGCATGTAGATATTGCTTCACCTGGTAAATCTCAGGAGCTCTGACACTGGGCATTTACTGAGTAACAAATTTGCAGCCTTGGCAGTGTGCATTTCCTCAGTGCACCCTCAAGTATCTTTGCTCATGAAAATCTGAAGGCATGGGTGCCTCTGACAGCAATTCCCTTTGCAGGCAAGTGAAGAATCCTGCACCTGCGTGAACCCCACCCACCTGGCCTCTGCTCCGAAGGGCCTGCTCCTTGTGCATTTACATTTAATATCTTAGGAAGGATCTTCTCACATCTTGATGGATAATCATGATCACAGGTCATTCACTTTCATATTTTATTGTGCCAGGCACTTTTCTAAGCATTTTATGCACATTAACTTATTTATCTTCACAATGATACTCTAAGGCAAACATTATACTATCTTGAAGGTGAGAAAATTAAGACAAAACACAGATTAAGTAATAAGCTCAAGGCAAGCTAGCTAGCAACTGGGGAAAGTAAGATTCAAATGCAAGTACCATAGCTCCAGACCCTGTGTTTCTGGACTGTATGCCTTAGAAATAAAGAAGAGTTAAAAATGACAGATCAGAGAGCCTGTAAATATACAATTAAAACATACATTTATCATACTGGAATTTGTGTGGTTCAGAAATCCAGGCACAGTTGAGCTGGACCCCAGGGTTCTTCACAGCTGTGGTAAGATGTGGGCCAGGGCTGGGGTCTCATCTGAAGGTTTGTCTGGGGATGGACCTGCGGGTGAACACATTGGTGGTTGGCAGGCTGTAGCTGCTGCAGGCTGTGAGCTGAGGGCCTTAATTCTTAGCTGCTCTTGGCCAAAGGCCATCCGCAGCAAGAATGTAAGGTGAGAGGCAATAAAGAGGGTTGCTAGCCACAGGAAACTGCAATTTGAAGTGTTGCAATCTTACGTAACCCATTACCTTTGCCATACTCGTCACGAGGAAGGCACAGGACTGACATGAGGGGAGGGTTGCAGAAGGGCATGAATTCCAGAGTGAGACATCATCAGGGCCATGCAGACACCACCTGCCACGCAGCCCAAGCACCTCGTTCTGAGGATCGTATGCTGAGGACTGATAAATGAAGCCTAAAAAGATGCAGTTAGTTAATCTCAAATAGTAGAACAAAAGTCTATGTCTCCTTGTGAGTGATGAAACTTTTATGTGAAAGCAATAAAAGTAAGGTGGTAGTAAAGATGTGAGTTTAAAAATAATAGGCTGGAGAAAAGTTTTCTATAGCACTGAGGGATTTCTCATGTTCACGCATGTGGACAGGACCAACATATGATCCTGATCTTGTACACAAGGGTTTTTGTTGCTGTTGTTTGTTTATTCTGTTTTCCCCATTGCCACAGCTTTCTTAGGTGTCAGCCTCAAAAAGAATCATTGTGTCTTGACTTGTTGGCCAAGCAAAATCGCTGCAGTCATACCTCACAGTGTCTCCCTTACCCTAAACTAAAATATACATATGAGCTCATATAAATGCACTTGCTGTAGACGCACAGCCTATACTCTTCAGCCCCAGGAAAATGCAATCGTGACTTCAGGAAATACTTCTATTCATGCCGGCCTCCCCTTATATAATATTTGACCCCAGCAGAATTATTTTAAATACACACACAGAAGCATGCATATGAAGAATTAGATGGGCTTGTTTCAAAAGCAAAAATGTTAATATGACAAGCAATTGATTAGAGATGCATCCGTTTAACTGTGCTCCCAAATATTGGACCTGAGGAAGGAGTGTGTGGATTCACCATAAGGACAGAACACAGCTGGTGGGTGTCTCCCCGAGATGTGGTAAGTCAGCCACCCTCCAGAACAGAAGGGCTATGCTTGCTGTTTTTATTAATGATCTTGTTACTTGAAATAAAACAAAATCACAAATACATAGACTTTCTAGGCTTAAAACAGGGCTGTGAGATTGGAGTATTATGGATTAATGTGCCCTTCTGGCTCATGAGAGCACAAGACCAAATCCAGTTAAAAGAGAGATAAAAGCAATCGTCCTCTACTTGGGATAAACAAATCTGTTTCTTTTAATCTCATCCAGCTGGTGGGGAGCAGATTAACACAGATCCCACCCAACAGACTTGGCCAATTTATTTCCAGTGATAAGAGCAGCCCCACCAGATGTAAATCTGCTGGAAAAACCTCCTGATGCCTTTTAGCCAGATTCCTTCCACAAAGGAGCAGCGCATGGTGTATGGTATAAAGACAGAAATGCTTAAAAGGGAAGAGGATGTTTAGAAGCTCACCCAGTGTGGGAGAGAACAGGCATTTCAAAAGATGTCCTATATATTTCCAATGTTTTTCTCACTCTGGGGTAAGTGGTTGGAGATTGAATTGCTTCCTAGAGAGGAAATCCCACTCTTAGCTTACTTAACTTTTTGTCTGAATTTGTAAGAGAAGTCAGAGCGCTGGGAAGAACTGAAGCATGACTGAGAAGTTGAACAGATACTGTCTCTGAATCATGGTTTCATACACCGATAAACCGATTATTGAATCCAGTCTCCATTCGTAAGAAGAAGCTTGAGGAAGTGACCACGTTGAACCTGCCTTCATTTTATCATAACACGTACCTAGGAGTTCCAGTGGAACTCAAGAAACCAACCAACCCCTGCTCATGAAATTTAACTGCCTTCAAAGATTATCAAGTCTCAGCCAGGCTCATGCCTGTAATCCCAACACTTTGGGAGGCCGAGGCAGGCAGAGCACCCGAGGTCAGGAGCTCGAGACCAGCCTGACCAATATGGTGAAACTCCATATTTGCTAAAAATACAAAATTAGCCAGGCATGGTGGCGGGCGCTTATAATCCCAGCTACTCAGGAGACTGAGGCAGGAGAATCGCTTGATCCTAGGAGACAGAGGTTGCAGTGAGCTGAGATTGTGCCACTGCTCTCCAGCCTGGGCGACAGAGTGAGACTCCATCTCATAAAAAAGATTATCAAGTCTCATGGAGCAAAAAAAATGGCATTAATACATATATAATACATTAATGCATTGAATGAGGAGTATTGTTAGATTAATATGTACAAAAGGTGAAATGCAACTGACCCCTAAATTGTAGGATGTATTAGGATAGTATGTTTCGATTGAAAAAAAACCAGCACCATAATCCACCTGATTTGTAAAATATCTTGTTTTTTTTTTAACTATAATATACCAAAATTTAGAATATATTAGGATAATATCTTTTGATTAAAAAAAAAACCACTATGATCCACCTGATTTGTAACATAATTTGTAATTTATTTTTCTACAATTATTGTTTGCCTACCCAATCATATCCAGGAACAGGCATGAAGAAATGATGTATTCTTCATAATATATAATTATATATAATCATATAATAATGATATATAATGATGTTAATTGATATATTAATTTATAGCATTTAGTGAATACCTATTGTTAGACAAACACTGGTTTGATAATAGGCTTCAAAGTCAGTAAGAGAAATTCAGTCTCTGATTCATCTCATTTATAGTAAAATATGGGCAATAAAAAATAAACCAGCAATTAGAGTATAAACCCCATTACAAGGAGAGAGAGAGAGAGAATGTGTGTGTGTGTGTGTGTGTGTGTGTGTGTCTGCATACAAATCTTTAAGTAGCCTGAACTTGTTATATACATGTGTGTGATTCTCTATTTAAATATTTGTGCACTTAATTAGATACTTTGACCATTAAGAATTAAGAACTTATTATTGTAACAAAATAACTACAGAGATACCAAATGATTTTCAAACACATATGAGTCTTCCAAGCTACAAACTCAAGCTTGCAGAACATAATTTTTATACCGAGTGTAACTCCCATTCCCTTGATCTTGCAGATTTTAATCTTAATTAATTCAGAAATGTCTGAATCAATTTGTGGCTTTCTTGGTTTGGAATTACCATTCCAACTCACTTTTCCTCAGGCATACTATCTTTCCCTCTAAAATTTCTTTCTCTTTTTCTAACCACCTTCTAATTAGTTCATCCCTAGGGTGGAAAAAACTGATGGTCAGCTATATCAAGCATTTGGCCCAAATTTTTGGGGTTTTTTTTTTGTTTATGACAAAAACTGTGATATTGATCATTAAAAACAAGGATTTTGAGGTTTTGAGACTCAATTCCTCTTTTATCTACTGCTCTCCTGAGAATTTCAAAATGCAATTCTGAATCTCAAGAGATTACAAAGAATTCTTCTTCATTTTGTTGTTCTGCTGTGGATTTCCTTTCTGCATCTGTGTGTGGAAATAGAGCCAACTCAGAGAGCTGCCGACAATCACAATGATCCATGAAAGCTCACTGGCCAACAACCCAAACAGGGTCTTTTCACCAACTTTATTTAAAGCAGTTGCCTACAAACCCCAGAGAAGGAAGAAAGTGAATGACTCATGTCATAAACAGAAAAGGGGATGCTTCTCCATTCTTAAAGTTGTGGAAGCTTATTTGGTGAGTTTAGAAATGTTCATGACACATCACTAGTTAGGAGAGCAATCGTGCAACTGGGTAAGCCAATGCATTACAGTAGTTGGGGAGGCTGGGAACGGTAGCTCCTGCCTGTAATCTCAGCTACTTGGGATACTGAGGTGAGAGGATTACCTGAGCCTGGGAGTTGGAGGCTGCACTGAGCTGTGGTGACACCACCGCACGGCAGCCTGGGCGACAGAGTGAGACCCTGTTTAAAAATAAATAAATAAACAGTTGGAGTAAGTACTCTATCCCCAGCAATACTTGCCTCTAGGTTTCGTTAGATAGACTATCTGAAATTTCTTTTTTGACTGTTTCTGTATTTTCCAAGTGAAGTATCATCATTTTATGATACTTAGGTATTAAATATATCACACATCATGTCTTCCCCAGTGTCTTATGCTACAGAGAGTTAACATTACCTACTGATATGGTTCGACTCCCTGTTTCCACCCAAACCTCATCTCGAATTGCAATCTCGCTATGCCAAAGAGGTACTTGGTGGGAGGTGATTAGATCATGGGGCAGTTCCCCCCATGTTATTCTTATGAGAATGAGTGAGTTTTCATGAGAAATTATGGTTTTAAAGTGTGACATTCTTTCTCTCTTGTCACCATGTAAGATGTGCCTTGCTTCCCCTTTGCCTTCTGCAGTGATTCTAAGTTTCCTGAGGCTTCCCAGCCCTGTGAAACTGTGAGTCAATTAAACCACCTTTCTTTATAAATTACACAGTCTCAGAGAGTATCTTTACAGCAGCATGAGAATGGACTCATAAACTTACTATCCTACTACAATGCATGATATCTGGGAAGACTTCTTAGTTGATGTGTAGAATCTCCAGCAAAGAAACGAAGTGGGATAGATTATATTCTTCATCATAACCACTTTTCATTAAAAAAACAGAGAGAGATTATATCCTTCATCATGACCCCTTTTCATAATAATAATTTTAAAAAAACACAGTTTGTGGAGGATCTAAGAAAATCCACAGGAAAGCAAACTGATGAAGGTTTCACGCTGACGAAAAAGACAGTTCACGTTTTACGTGACTTATTTTAGACATATCTTTTTTTTAGTTAAACGTTTCTGCACATCATCAGTTCTACGTTTAGTTTAACCATGTAATTATAAAATATATTTCCACATAGAAAGCATTCACTCTGATTCATCATGCTTTGTAATGTGGGACATTTTAAATTGCATGTGCCAAATGCTAAACGTTTTCCTTTGGTTTACCTAGAACTAGTTGTATGGTTAGCAGACTAAAGTAGCATATCTTTCAGTGGCATATATACTGGAAATAACCTCACTAATACTTGCATACATGACTTATATTAACGTCCAAGATAAATAAAAATACAGGAAATGTAATGTGGAACATCAGACCTTATTCCAATGTCCAGACAAACGCTCACCAGCGGGAAAGTCCACCTCTCAGTGACTCCACATGATCCTCAAACCAGATGGCAATTACCTTCTCAGTGCTGGGAAATGGGCAGGAAACATGGGAAAGGATGATTTTTTTTAAAAGTAACAATCGACTGACCTACTGATTTTACTTGATAATCTACAAAAAAAAATCTCATTTTAAAAATAAATATAGAAAACATATAAAAGCATATTCATATATATATATATAACTATTTTTGATGGTTGGTTTGCTTTTCCACAGGACCTTATTTTAAGTAGAAACTCAGGCATAAGAAGTAAATCTAAGGAAGGGTCACCTGGTTCATGGTACTGGTGGACAAACTCACAATAGTAAGAGACTGGCCTATGTCTTGGGCCAGGCTGTCTGGAGCAGAACCAAGTGCACTCCTGACTAAGGAGATGTTTCTGTGGTTGATTAAGGAAGTGTCCAGGTGACTGACTGAGGAGGAATCTCCCCCAGGAAAATGGAAGGAGGCAGGGAAGCGGGGTGGAGAAGGGGAGGAAGGTAAAGCAGGGTGAGTCAGAGACAAAGGCCCCTATGGAGGAGTCCTGCAGTCGACCCTGGGTGATGCTGTGGATGCCAACTACACGTCAGACTCTGCCGCAGCAAGGAAAAGGTCAGGTCTTCTGTGTGCCTGCACAGTCCTTCATCAGGGCTACCCTAGAACTGGCAGGCACCCCGCTGACGTCTGCAGATGAGGCAGCTCTCAGGGGAGCAGGTGATGTTTGTGAGAAGTTGGAGCCACAGCAGCCTGGCAGGCACAAAAAGAACGCCGCAAGTCCGAGTCACGGGCCAGGGGCCTCAACGTCTCAGGCTCACTCTTTGCCAAGCACCTGGAGTAACTCAGCCACAGAAGTGGAGCCGTCAGGAGATGTCAGCTCTGCGGCTCTCCTAGTCCACGATGCTCTCTGCACATCCTTTCCGAATGTCTGCTAAGAAAAGGAAAAAACTAAGGAAATTGTGTCAAAATGTCTTCATAGGGTACATCTTGTGAGGGCCCGTGACCCTGCATGTTACACAAACCCAAAGGTGGCATTAAGAATGTATCTTCCATATTTTTTCCTTTTTACCCCCTTTTCTACCGCTGTAATTACATTAAACTTACTATGAAATTCTACGCCATTGCTTCAAAATTATCTGAATTCTGGAGAGATAAATGTTCAGAGGTTACAAACACAAGGCAGAAATTTCAGCCAAGATGGTATGTGTTGCATAACCCTTGAAATCACAGGAGCTGTTGTGGAACACAAATTAACATAAAGAAAACCACAACTTTTACAGGTAAGAAAACTATGCTTTTCGTGTAAGACCCAAAGAGCTAGTGTGTCATCAACTAATCCATTATTTTTAGTTGTAGTTAAGATAACACAAGCTGAATAACGCCTACTGAGTCGTACCTTACTTAATCGCCACCTCAGCTCGAAGGGGTATTTACACAACAGGGTTCACAGCACTGTGAGAATTCCTCACCTGTTGCATCCCTCACACACCTGACCCACTGCAGCTGACGTACCAAGGCACGGACTGACCCCAAGCTGGCTCTGTGTGTTTTTCCACCAACTGTGATTCAAAATGCAATTGTATGCAAGCACACAGCTACTGACCGAGCCGGCTAACATCAAGAACTGTGTTAAATCACTCTCATCCATTACCATTGGTGGCTCTCAGGAAGCAGAAAGGACCCTGGGGATTATTCCTGGCTCTGTTTTAATAACTCTCCTATAACTCCACTGATGTAAGTCATTAAAATTTTTATAGGAAGTGATTAAAGTGGAAGTGGGTTTTCTGAATAGATATGGGACTTATAAAATGCTGTCTTTTCTGGAAAGATACTTTGAAAATCTTCTCAATAATTTGACCCACAGGACGTAGAAAACGTGGCCAAGCCTCCCTCTGTAAAGCCAAGAAAAGGAATGGGAAAGGAAGGAGGAGCTGGGGAGAAGCTGAGCTGGACTTCCTTTCTCTGCAGCCCCGGAAGAGTCCAGCATTCCTTGAGGAAATAGAAGTGTCAACAGAAGTGAAGCAGGGAAATCACCAGCGCCACGTCTAAGCAATACGTAAACAAACACTGGGGATGGGGTTGAGAACCGTTCAACTACTCAGCAATAGGTTTCTCAGAACTGCAGGTAGGAATTTAATTAGTAGTGCTTTGGAAACAATGCAAGTAGGTCTGGGGCAGAGATGGGGCCTTTGCTCGTCTTTGCTTTAAAAAAGCCTCACTCATAAGTGTTGAACAACGAGAACACGTGGACACAGGGAGAACATCACACACCTGGGCCTGTCAGGGGTGGGGGGCTAGGGGAGGGATAGCAGGGGGTGGGGAGGGCGAACATTAGGAAAAATACCTAATATGGATGATGGCGTGCAGCAAACCACCATGGCACCTGTATTCCTATGTATCAAACCTGCACATTCTGTACATGTACCCCAGAACTTAAAGTATTTTTAAAAACCTCCTAGACCTTGGGCGACTCTTCAAATTCTCTAAACGAAAGCAGTGACGTGGGAGAGGGGTTGGTTTGTGTTGATTTAAGCTGCGGCCAGCCTCGGATCTGAACTCCTGTCTGTATTCCAGCTCAGGCCACCTTCTGTCTCAGCAAGCGACTTCATCTCCTGGTGCCTCCCTTTTCCTCATCTTTAAAATGAGAGTAACAGAAACACCTGCTTCACTGGGCTGTCTTACGGACTGAATAAAGTGACATTCCCACATATTAGCAAATGTGCTGGAAAATAGTAAATGCTCTACAAAAATGACCTGTCAGTCTTGCTATTAATTGTGATACATACAATTATTTGTCTATAAAAGAGGAGGGTAGCTGAGGTCTCTAGGTACAATGTAATTCAGAAATGTTATACTACTGAGCAGCCAACGAATGTTACATAGCAAATCTTCTGGAAATGCCAAATTATGAGAGAAATGATGTATACTGTTCCGCATGGCAGAGTAACTAGTCACTAAATATCAAACACCACTCTCCTTGAAACAAACCATTCCTCTAGTCCAAATGGAATCTCAAGCCCTGTTCTGAAATCCGCACACCTTTTCATATCCATTAAGGAATATATACTACAACTGCTTATTGGATTTTTGCATATTTATATAGTCTTAACAGTTCCGCAATGCCTGGTTTAGCTTTTGTCTATAGCATAATGCCAAGTTCAGGCTACAGTGCCTCATTGCAAAATTTTCAATCAACTAAATAGCCCACGCATAAAATAATTAGATTTTGCATTGTTTAGAACGTACAACTCTTTGTATCTTTTGCCCAAATGAATCTGATACTATTTTGGCATATGATTCTTATCTTTATTCAACCATTTAAAGGCCATTTGGACATCCTTGCTTCTCCTAATTCGTAGCACAGAAGCAGAATGTGTTGTTCTCCATAACCCACCATGGATAAAATTTATTCCCCACTGACCCGCCCTCCGAAGTCACATTCTCAGTGCAGCTGCATTCGGTTAGAATTGGATCCTCCTACCTCCGCCAAGAACATCCAACTCTTCTGTTATTGTGGACATAGGTTTATTTTCTTATGGAGTTGCCATTAGAAAGAGATTTAATCATGAACATATAAAAATAAACATTGTGAAATGCAGCCGAATGATCCCTAAAGACTAAAGCAGGCAACATCCATGGACAGTGTTGGGGAGTGTGTTCTGGTGGGTCCAAGTGCCTGTTCCTTCCTGAGTAGGGGCATGCCCTGGCCAGGTGAAAAGTGCAGCCCACATACCCCGGAGGCCCAGCTGAGAAGAATGATTCAGAGCTCAGGCCATGATGAGCTTTTCGATAAAATCAGCTTATGGAGTTAAAAGACTGGCTTCCGACTGATCTCCTTAGGATATATTTAATCCAAAAAGAAAAGTCACTGGCGAGTGCCAGCAAACTACTTGGATGATAAGGAACTTCTAAAAATAGAAACATAAGCTCATACAGGGTAACAATCAGAGTCAGAGCTGGTCTAGTTTATGAGTTATTACTTATTCTTAATTCAGGAAGCCACATACACACGGCTAAAGATAATGTGAATTTCATGTGTGCCACTGTCGTTCTTAGTAACATCTCTGGGCATTCCGAGATTGAAGATAATTAAAGCCAACTCTTTAAAACTTAAACATGTTCAGACAAGTTATTATGCTTACACTTTCCCTGACTTCCCCCTGTAGGTGAAGGGATTTTACAAATTTTCTTTCAAATGTATCTTTCCTGTATGACCTTTGCTCTTTCAAAAGTCACTTTCCTTTACAAACATATGTTCATCCATTTCTATCCTTCCTTCTTTTCCTCTTTCCGTCTTTGAATATTTTCCAATTTTGTTCAAACTATTCGGATTTTTTTTTTGCATTTCATAATCCCTGCACTTCCTTGGGAACACGGGTCTCTGGGATGCACCTTAGTGATGTGTGCGTTTCCTGCCATTTTCATTCCTACAGTAATTGCACAGGCCCAGTGGTGATGTGCAGTTCAGCTTTGGTGATTCTCCAGTCCTTCTTTCAACAGCTCTGTATCCTTTTCTGTCTCACTCTTAATTGTGTTCTAATAATTATTACAACAAAGAACTGACAGAATAGCAAACTGACCATTGTGTGCTCTGTTCTATCTAGGCCTAGAAGAAAAAAAAAATACAGCCGCTCTCAAATCCTCTTTTCCTAGATCAAAGCTAATTTCCTTTCAGACATCTGCTTCTCACCATGTGACAACAGGAAGGAATAAACACGATTTTGGGGGGAGCATTTCTAATGAAATGCAGAAAGAAGCAACGAGGTCTTTTCTTCACTGAGAGCCCTTGCTCTTTAAGGGCCCCATCGTAGCTCCCCTCTGCTGACCTAGCCGCGAGATTCCTGTGCTCTCAGCACGTCTGAGCTCCCTGGAAACAGCACCAGCGGCTCGGAAGCTGAGTCCAGTGAGTTCCTTCCCTGGCGCTGAGTCCTCCATCACACACCCCAGCCCTTCTGCTCAGGAGCTGTTAGAAGGCGCATCTCCAACCCTCGAGCCAATGATAAGGGAGCTGGATGTCTTCCAAATCCCAACATCCTAGATTCACTCCTTCCAGAGAATTATCACCAAAACGGTTCAGATTCTCCCAGGAAGCAGGCAGAATGAGTCCCATCTCCTATACTGTGCCCAGATTTCAAAGAATTTCTCCAAGCTTCATATCCATGCTGTGTTCACTTAGCGCACACGTGCACACACACACACACACACACACACACACACTCTCTCTCTCTCTCTCTCCAGTCTGAAGCCCCCTGCATTCTTCTCTGTGTTGATTTGGGTTTCTTCTTGCTGGACCTTCCATCCTGAGTTTTGCAGCTTTGGAAATCTTAAAAATTCCTACAATCTTATTCTTTTTAACAAAATATGTTCTCTACTTTGTTCCTTAGCTTGAATTCCTTCCCCGAGAGTACACACATGTCTTCCCCCAGGCGCATTTCAGTTGTCACGCTTGCTCTCTGCCAGGCCCAGACCCTTGGAGCTTAGGGGTAGGAGAGTGCGCCCTTAACCCCCGACTTGAGGCCTGCCAGCCCTTCGCAGAGCTCCTGCGAGACACAGGCCCTGCAGCTCGAAGGGCCCCAGCACTCCTCACCGCTCCTCCAGCGTTCATTAAGGATCTATCTACTCCCCTGAACCCGTTTTTCCGTTTGATGGGTGCCCTCCTCATCCTTAAGGAACCTTAGATTTTGCTGCACTCCAGAGAGCTGGCCCTGAACCAGGGCACCCACCCCGTGCCATCACCTCAGCTCCTCTCTAGCAGCAGCCAGGGCCTTCTCGCCATGTTCCCACAGCAGCCTCCTGGGGTTTCCTTTGTTTTGTTTCTGTTTTTCATACATTGTCTTCACAGTCATCCACTAAGAACCAAAATGGTCCGTGCCGCTCCAGGCTGGGTAAGGCCCCTCTGAGGCTTCCAGGCCCCATGCAGCGTGAGGCCAGGTCTCCTGGCGTGTCCTGGGCGCTGCTACCTGCACGGCTCTCATTTCAGCACCTCCTGGGTCTCCAGTCCGCCCCACCTTGATACTGAATTATTTGCGTTTTAAGAACCCACCTAGATTTTTCCTGTGGCCAATTACGCTGTCATCCTGTATTCGAGGTTCATTTGCTAAATGAACACATGAGTGAATGGAGAGAAAGGAAATATCCCCCAACAATTCCAAAAAGCACTGAAGAATTCTGTAAGTACGCCAAAATAAGAAAAATGAAGAAAACGCTACTGGGGTTTTACTGACATTCCTGCAAAAAAGACAGAGAAGCAAAATTTGCTCCACATGAAGATTATTTTTAAAGAAGAAATAACATAATTTATTCAAATATCTCAATTTGTTAGATTAAAAAAAGGATCTTGCGTTTCAATTTACCACTGTTAATGAGGTTGTATATGTTTTACATGTTTAAAGATGGTTTTTACTTGCTCTATGTGAATTATCTCCTTTTATGCATTATTCTTATTATTGAATTGGACACTTTTATATAATTTTATATGCTCCAAAATCATTTATAATGGCCAGAAAATTTTCTGCTCCTGGTAATTTCATAACACTGTTTCCACAAATCTGCCGGAGTCTTGAAATGGAGCAAATCAATTCTTGGTTTTTCCATTCATTCAACAAATGTCTACAGAGCAGATATTAAACTTCTAAGCTTAAGAGTATTTTTAAAAAAATAAATAAGCAGAGCAACAGACAACAGAAATTAATACAAATCCCTTCCCTCATGAGGCTCACATTCCACGGTAGACAACCCCGTTGCATGTGTCATGCCGAGTGGTAGCATGTCACGTCACACATGGAGAGACGCTGCGAAGAAAACACACAGGCCAGAGTGTAGTCGGGAAAGGCTGATCTGTATGGTGATGTCTGAGCAGGTCCCCGACACTCAGGAGTAGGACAGTGGCCTGGCAGGGAGCGGGAAGGGAGGAAGCCCAGGAGACAGGTCAGGGAACACAGGGGCCCCAGGGTAAGGACCCCGTGAAGTCAGCTGGAGAGAAAACCCAGGAGAGGAAAACCCAGCCACGCAGGAGTAGAGAGTGTGGGGGAAGTGAAGGGCACAATTGAGGACCTGCATTTCACCGGGGCCTGGGAAGACACCTTGTTTCTGCTTCTCCCTCAGTCATTGCTGTGACATTCGAAATGTTAAGTCAGAACTTTTAGTTGGTCATTTTCTTAACACAATTACCAATTGCTATTTTTTTCCAAATTCATTAGGTGAATGCACACTATTTTATACTGATTAAAAAAAATACAACCACATAGCTCCCAAATGAACACAAATAAGATATCCTTCCTCAAGTAAATGGATAAACTATCCATAGTCCTTACACACAATAGAATGCTCATCAGCAAAAAAAAAAAAATATATGAACTATTGATTCATGCAGCATCCCAGATGAAACAAGTGCATTTTGCTGAGGAAAAGAAGTCATCCGCAAAAGCTCCATATGTGGGTCCACTGGTGAAATCTAGATGAGACAAATCTAGATTTTTCATCCCCCACCACCCCCAAGCCTTCCAACTCCACCAGGTTCTGGTGAAATAACCATGGGTCACAGCTGAAAGAGCTGCACAGCTCAAACTCTATTTGCGAAGGAGTTTATAGGGAAACACAAGGACAAGAAGAGAGATAGAAACTTGTACACGAGAGGAGTTTGAAGCCTGAAACCTACAGCTGTAGAAAACATTCAGCACAGCCCAGTTTCCAGTGGATCCACATCACACTTCACACTGAAGCTTAGTTTCTATTACGTAATCCTATATTGCCCAGATATGAACAAAAAGTCATGAGGTATCCTGAGAGCAAGGATCCTCCACAATCTGAAGAGACAAAACAAGCCTCAGATCCATACTCAGATAGGACACAGATTTGGGAATTATGAGACTGGACATGTAAAATAACTGTGATTGGTACATTATGAGATCAAATGGAAAAAGTCAATGTCATGTAAGAACTCGTGTGTCATGTAAGCAGAGAGAAGGAAATCCTAAAAAGTGATCAAAATAAAATGCTGGAAATGAAAATACCAAAACAGAAACACAGAATGCCTTTTCTAGGCTTATAATTAACTAGACATGACCAAGATAAAAATCAACAAGATTGGAGAAACATCAATAGACACTTCTGAAACAAAAAGAGGGAAATAAAACAGAACAAAATTTTCAAAAACTGTAGGGCAATCTCAAGAGATGTAATATATGGCTATTTAAAATACCAGAATGAAGATTAAAAAAAATAAGAGAGAGGAGTAGAAGAAATACCTGCAGTAAAATGAGCAAGAATTTAAAAAATTCATGACAGACACCAAAACAGAGATTCAGGAAGTTTAGAGGACACCAAGCCAGATAAAAAACAAGCAAAAAAGGCTCCACATAGGCATAATGTATTCAAGTTAGCCAAAACTATAGGCAAAGAGAAAATCTGAAAAGTAGCCAAAGGAAAAAAGAAAAAATGCCTCATCTATAAAGGAAAAGAATAACAGTCTCACCAGACATCTTCACAGATACCATGCAAGCTAGAAGAGTTAAGTGAAATATTTAAGTGTTGAAAGAAAGACACCACCGACTCAGAGTTCTATATCCAGAGAAATTGTCCTTCAGAATTGGCAGAGAACCGAAGACCTTTCAGACAAAAACTAAGGATATTAATTGCAAGAAGCCTGCTCTGTGAGAAATGTTGAAAGTTCTGCAGAGGTAAAGAAAGTGATCAAGGCATGAAACTAAATGTATAAAATTCTTGCTGAATCTACTATTTAATTTTTTGTTCACAGTAATAAGAGTAACAATGTATTGTTTGGTTACAGCACATGGATAAGTGAATTAAATCACAGCAAATTTATAAAGAAATGGAAGCAAGAGTTGGGAATATCCCCTTATAAGGAACCATCTGAAAGTGGACCTAGATTAGTTGTAAATGTATATTACAAACTCTAAGACAATCAATATTTTCTTCTTTAGAAAGCACAGTTTATTCCTCAAGGACTTGGAAATAGAAATTCCATTTGACCCAGCAATCCCATTACTGGGTATATATCCAAAAGATTATAAATCATTCTATTATAAGGACACATGCACACAAATGTTCTTTGTGGCACTGTTTATAATAGCAAAGACTTGGAACCAACCCAGATGCCCACCGATGATAGACTGGACAGGGAAAACGTGGCACATATACACCATGGAATATTATGCAGCCATAAAAAATGATGAGTTCGTGTCCTTTGTAGGGACATGGATGAACCTGGAAACCATCATTCTCAGTAAACTGACACAAGAACACAAAATCCAGCACCACATGTTCTCACTCATAGGCGCATGTTGAACAAGGAGAACACATGGACACAGGGAGGGGAGCATCACACACTGGGATCTGTGGGGGGGGAACAGGAGGGACAGTGAGGGGTAGGGAGTTGGGGAGGGACAACATGGGGAGAAATGCCAGATATAGGTGATGGGGAGGAAGGCAGCAAACCACACTGCCATGTGTGTACCTATGCAACAATCTCACATGTTCTTCACATGTATCCCAAAACCTAAAATGCAATTTAAAAAAATTAGCCTCCAAATTGAGATGTGCTGTAAGTATAAAACATGTACAAAGTTTCAAAGACTTGTTACCAAAAAAAGAGAAAAATTTCTTATGATCTTTTTGTATTGAAATGATAATATTTTAAATACACTGAGTTAAAAATATAGTATTAACGTAATTTTCACTTGTTTCTTTTTACTTCTCCAAATGTGGCCCCTAGAAACTTTAAAATTACATGTATGGGTCTTGCTCCATTGCTATCAGACAGAGCTGGTCTGTGTTTTGTTTGGGTGGTGGCTACCTGGGAGGATGCAATGATCAGAACTCGCTGAACAGAATGCCTAAAATCCGTGCATTGGATAGTGTGAATTATAGTTCAATTAGAAAATCACACACACATGACCCCTGCTTGACTCATGCCTGGTATTAGAAATTGGGAGGCAGAAGGGCAATGACTGGGAGGGAGAATGAGAGGAGCTGGAATGTTCTATTCCTTTCTGGGAGTTTAACTCTAAAATTGAACCTGGCTTTATGACACATTCAAGGCTTGTTCTGCAAATTTATGCAGAACAACTGGCTAATTAGTGTGCTGCCCTGTCGAGCCATTGTGTTTTACAAGCAAGAAGGTGCCACGGTCCCAGGACTGGTTTCTCTAAGCCCTAATCTCCCTCTGAGGGCTTGGACTTGCCCGACTGGAGAGGGCTTAGCTTACTCCCCCACAACCCCCTGAAGCAGCTCTCGCACTATCCTGTCTCCCCTTCCCTCAGACCTTGTCCTCAAAGAAAAACCCCAAGTGCCAACCTGCTTAGGCTCAAGCACATTTTCAGGAGAGCAAAATCTTTTGATCAAGAAGAGACCTTTCCATCTGCTACAGCCAGGCCAGGAGCCTGCTGGCGTGAGAAACGTTGACTTCCTGAACCCAGGTGGCAATGTGGCAAAGGGTGGGGTTAATCGCTCCATCTATGTGCCATGACCAGGGTGACCACAGCTCTGGGTCAGTTGAGGCAGGAAGCATAGAAGGATGCCAGAGTTTCCACTGTGGGTATGGAGGGGCAGGAAGTCAGGAGTAATGGACAAGACAACAGGATTGGATGGCTGGGCGTGCAAGGAATCGTGGTCAACATCAGCTCCTTCCCCAGCTGATTCTGTCCTTGGGGGGTTAGACCTGCAGACACAGCTTGGCAGCAGGTGGAGAGAATGACCAAAAAGAAGACACAATGGAGGTGGAGGTCATGAGCTTTGGATCTTCCAGATGTGGGTCCAAGTCATGGCTCTGGTGCTAGCAATGTAAACTTGTGCAAGTTACTTAATTTGTCTAAATATCAGTTTCCTCTCCTGTAGAAGAAAGACAATATTAGCCGCTATAAAGGGTGAGTTGGAAGTTATGTTAAATGGGGTGATGTAAGCTGAGTGTTTGGTAAAGGGTATTACTGGTTCTAGGTGGTGGCTCTATTCTAATAAGACCCTAGCCAATGACTTTTGAGACAAAGGACAGAATGAAGTCCCCAGGGAGCAGGTCAGGGCCACAGTCAAGGAGGGTGAGGCTCACAGCAGCGCTCCCATGCCAGCAGAAAGCCACAGGGCTAATCAGAGAATGCATGGGCTGCCCATCAATGTTGCGTGTTTTAGGCTGTGTTCTCTAGAAGTAGATCTTTGGGGGAGAATTAAGGTGGAAGTGAAAAGCTCCTGGTAGAAATTGCTCCTAGGAAAAACTAATTGGAAACTAGGGAAGCAGGATCAGGAAGAGAAGGTGGCCAGGGAAGGGCACAATATCAAGCAGTGTCACAGAGAACCACAGTGGCAGCCCCAAGATGGCACCCAAGGATCCTCCCCTCATGGTATTTCTGCCTTTGCATAGCTCTGCTCCCACTTCAGATAGGATGGACCTGTTTAATAATGGGGTATTGTGAAATAGATGGAGTGTGGCTTCCAAGGCTAGGTTGTAAAAGACTGCAGTTTCTCCCTTGCTCTCTTGGTTCACCCACTGGACGAAGCCAGCCACCATGTTGTGAGGATGCTCAAGTAGTCTGAGGAGTGGCTGATGTGGTGAGGAACTGAGGTCTCTTGCCAGCAACCACTCCAACTTCCTGGCCCTGTGAGGGAGGCTTCTTGGAAGCAGATCCTCCTGTCCTAGTTGAGTCTTCAGGTCATGGAGCCCAGCTGACATCTTGACTGCAACCTCATGAGAGACATGAGCCAGAATCACCCAGCTAAGCCACCCATGAATTCCTGACCCACAAAAACTGTGTTGTGGATTGAATATGTCCCTCATAGTCTGTGTGTTGAAAATTTAATCCTCAATGCAACAATGTTGAGAGGTAGGACCTCTAAGAGGTGATTATGTCATGAGAGCTCTGCCTTCACAAATAATGTTATTATCATGGGAGTGGGTTTTTTATGAAAGCAATTTCACCTCCCTCTTCCCATCTCTCCCATCCTCTTTTGCCATGTGATGCCTTCTGTCATGTTATGGTGAAACAAGAAAGTCCTCATCAAATGCAGGCCTTTGATCTTGGACTTCCCAGCCTCTAGAACCATGAGCTGATAGATTTCTGTTTTTTTATAAATTTTCAAGTCTCAGGTATTCTGTAATAGCAGCACAAAATGGATTAAAACACCATCTTAGCAGCATTAATGGCCAAAGCATATGCATATATTTGCAGGGGTCAGAGCCCCCTAGAACTTTGGTGCTTAGAAACAGGAATGGATTTCTGAACTCAGAGGTAACACGCTGCCTCATATCACACACTTGTGGCTTCCTTTATGTAATGTACCTTATTGATTTCTATTTAATAATGACTGATGCAGCTGTTGGGCTCTTTCTCTGATGAATCCAAGCTGTCTGTCAAATAGGAGAGACAGGGCAGGAGTGAAGCATTATTATTCCAAAGCACAGTCATTAGATTAATAGTAAGCTCCAGCAACACCATTAACCTGGGGAGAATCAATGAAATAACAGAGGCAAGGCTGCCTCCAGATAAGATCACTGCTTCTCAAGCATGTGTCCTATTCATAGATCATGTGTGTTCATTCTGCCTTTGGATCTTTCTTCCCTCAAGGGCTCCTGAGTGAGCTGATTATAATCTTTAAGACTACGTGTCAGCAGCATAAACCACCATCACTATCACTCTTTATCTTTGACTCATCTTCTTCCACCTGCCCACCAGCAAAATTAGACAACACTCTGTTGCTTCGTGTTGGAGCAAATGCATTTTTCACAACTTTCCCAAAAGAAATTTTTGTCTCACCAAGATCAATCTTTTCCTATAATTAGGGAAAATAAAAATTTCAAGGCCATAAATAACCAGTAAACTTTGGAAATAATTTCCCCAAATGGATTTCCCTGTGCCCTTCCGTTTACAAATATTTAGCTCTCGCAAGTCATAGCTTGTCAGCAAAGTGACTTTATTTTTATTTTTTAATTTTTTTAACTTTCTTTTTTTGAGATGGAGCCGCACTCTGTAGCCCAGCCTGGAGTTCAATGGTGCGATCTCTGCTCACGGCAACCTCTGCCTACTGAGTTCAAGCAATTCTCCTGCCTCAGCCTCCTGAGTAGCTGGGATTATAATCACCCCTGCCACTACATCTGGCTAATTTTTGCCTTTTTAGTAGAGACAGGGTTTCACCATGTTAGTCAGGCTGGTCTCGAACTCCTGACCTCAGGTGATCTGCCCACCTCGGCCTTACAAAGTGCTGGGATTACAACCATGAGCCACCATGCTCAGCCAAAGTGGCTTTAATGTCTTTAGTTTTCATCTTCTCATTTTATTATTCAGAATATGTGGAGGAGGCAAGGAGGAGATCCTTTCTCTGGAAGATATTCCTTTCTAAATCTAAGGAAATGGTTCTCTAGTTGTATATGAGAGAGTTGAGTGAGACTAAAGCTGGTGGTGTTAGGAAGGTGGGCAAGGTCATCACTGACAGCTCTCTTAAGAATCTTTTTTTTCCAGATGGATTGCAGAAATTTATTGAAATTGGAGACACTGTTTAATCTTCTTGTACCATGAAACTCCATTAGCCTGTCTACAAAGTCCACTGGGAGGCTGAGGATCACTTAAGCCCAGGAGTTTGAGGCTGTAGTAAGCTTCAAAGAGCCACTGCACTCCAGCCTGGGTAAGGCAAGACCCTTTCAAGGGGTAAACTGCATGTTTGCTTGGTATGGTCATTAAAAACCCTAGTTTTGGGGATAACAGGTCTGCCTGCATTTCTTCAAGCATGAAGTCTGAGTCCTTTGCTTCTTTAGAACTTGCTCCACACATTGTAGTCAAGCTGACTCTCCATATCCAAGCAAGCCATTCATGGATAAAAACGTTACCAGTAGCTGGAGTACCAATGAGGACTTCCATTAAAATGCTAAACATCTGTAAACTCTTTTCAAAGTTGACTGTCACAGGGTTCTTCAGTGTTAACTTTATCTACATGTTTATTTCAGGTCAGACATTTGAAAGGACCTTAAGCACAGTATGAAGGGATGAACAAAGAAAGATGACCACTGGATGAAACATACAGAGTCTCAGTGCCTGGGAAAGGTGGCCAGCCTTGAGAAATCCCTTTTAGCCATCACATCCATCCCTGCAACCTGGACAGCGCCTCCTCCACTCAGAAGGACCTCTGAGATCCCCTCCCTATCCACGAACTCATTCTGAAGCACAGGCTTCTTCCACACCTCACTCTGCCTGCCATCTTGGCTTGAACCCTCCCAGCCTCTGAGCTCACTGATCTTCCATTGATTATCTTTCTGTTTCTAGCCTTGTCTTGACCTTTGATAGGATTCCAGTTTTTATCTCAAGTCATTATCAACTTAGTTCAACTTCTCTCTTGGTTCAACTAAGCCACAGCACATTTCCTCTGCCCTCAGTGTCTCCCTACCCTAAGAAGAGTCATCTTGCCTTTCTCTTGCACCACAAAAAGGACCTTAATAGAGAGATATGGGACTTGGATAGAGATGTCTAGAGTCAAGTCAGAACAGATTAGAGCCACCTGTGGCCCAAGCTGGCATCTCTTTTTTTGGATGTTCTCTCTGTACCACTGTCCCTCAATATTATTACGCTTGAGAAGGTAACATTTAAGAAAATAATTTTCTCCTACACCCCGCTCTGTATATTGACAGTGGTTTCTATTCAGATGGCTTGGGATCTCCCCTTTGGGGGCCCCCCCCCCCCCCCCGGCGCGGGGGGGTGGGGTGTGGGCGGAGAATATGAGAAGTAAGTGGGTGGGTGATTTAGATGATTTTTAGAAAATAAATTATAAGAAGACAACCAAC
>CAUYQU010068941.1:0-56989 GCA_963574635.1 Cheracebus regulus
ACCCCCCGCCGGCTCTGTTTGCCTCACTCCAAATTGTTGCAACCGCCCCCCCCCCGGGGCAACCGACCGCCCCCCCAACTTTTTTTTTTTTTTTTTTTTTTGAGATGGAGTTTTATTCTTGTTGCCCAGGCTGGAGTACAATGGCACGATCTTGGCTCACCGCAACCTCAGCCTCCCGGGTTCAAGCAATTCTGCCTCACCTTCCCAAGTGGCTGGGACTACAGGCATGTACCATTGTGCCTGGCTAATTTTTGTATTTTCAGTAGAGATGGGGTTTCACCATGTTAATCAGGCTGGTCTCGAACTCCTGACCTCAGTTGATCCGTCCGCCTCGGCCTCCCAAAGTGCTAGGATTACAGGTGTGAGCCACTGCACCCTGCCTGAGACTCCATCTTAAAAAAAAAAAAAATCCGTCCAAAGGAAAAAATCTTAAGAGAATCTCTTGCTGCTTCAAGAGCCAGCTTCAGGAGTGAACTGGATCGTCTCTTGGAATTCCTCCTCTGATGAACAGGGGACAGATGATTTACTGGTATAGTATAAGCCGGCTTTTGGGAACAGAAGGAGCCCTTGTTCTTTCAGCCATCACACAGCCCAGGATAATCCCCACAGCCAAGGCAGAGAGCTGCATTTATCCCTTGATGGGCTGGAAAAGGTATGTATTGTGTCTCAGGAATGCAGGCAGGCTCAGCAGGCAACGAGTCAGGCAGCTGCCTTCTCCTTCCCAACACCAGTCACTTCCTGCTCAGCTATTTTCCTCCACCGCCGCTGTTTGATGTTCAGTCCTGAGAATGGACACCTGAGGTTCTGAGCCTCACAGCAGCATTCCCAGGACTGCTCTCTGTCAGAGCATGAAGTCAGCCTTGGAGAGCACATGGCTCCTGGATCAAGTGCTTTCTCCATGCCTGCTCTGATGGGGATTAGGTGTCACTGGAAAAGAGGAACTCAGTTATCCTGAGGCAAGATTATTCCCTGGCATTGAGGTGAAGGGTGGGGGTCCTAAGCCAATGCCCAGAGGCCCAAGAAGAAAATCAAGCAGAGAGAGACCATAACTCTCCTTTTAGTTCAATTCGACTGCATGTACTTTCCCCAATTTTCTTTTTTTTTTGTTTTTGAGACAGGGTCTCGCTCTGTCACTCAGGCTAGAGTGCAGTGGTGCGATCTTGGCTCCTTACAACCTCAGCATCCCAGGTTCAAGCAATTCTTGTGCCTCAGCCTCCAAAGTAGCTGGGATTACAGGCAGGCACCACCATGCCAGGCTAATTTTTGTATTTTTGGTAGAGACAGGGTTTTGCTATGTTGGTCACGCTGGTCTCAAACTCCTGTCCTCAAGGGATCCACCCACCTGGGCCTCCCACAGTACTGGGGAGACAGGCAAGAGCCATTGTGACTTTCAACTTTCTATCATGAAAAATGTCAAGCATATAGGTAAGGTCAAAGCATAATAAATGAACACCCGTATCTAAATGCGACGACTGTTAACACTGCCAATTTGCTTTCTCTCTCTCTCCCTCCTCTTTCTCTGTAGCTGTCTTAATTTGCTGTGCCATTTGAGAGTAAGTAGTAGACATTATGCAACTTCACCCTTAAATATTCAGTATGTATCTCCTAAGAAAAAGGAGTCTTCAAAATGTCATTGTTTTACCAAATAAAATTAACAATAATTCTATATCATCTCTTATGCAGTCTGCATGTAAATTTGTCCAGTTGTTCCAACAATGGTATAGCTGGGTTCTCCCCACTCCCTAAATAAAGATGGAATCTTGCTGGGCTCAGTGGCTTACACCTGTAATCACGGCACTTTGGAAGGCCAAGGAAGGCAGATCACCTGAGGTCGGGAGTTCGAGACCAGCCTGACCAACATGGAGAAATCCTGTCTCTCATAAAAATACAAAAAGTAGCTGGACATGGTGGCAGGTGCCTGTAATCCCAGCTACTAAGGAGGCTGAGGCAGGAGAATTGCTTGAATCTGGGAGGCAGAGGTTGCAATGAGCCGAGATCACACCATTGCACTCCAGCCTGGGCAACAAGAGCGAAATTCTGTCTCAAAAAAAAAAAAAAAAGATACAATGTTCTTTTAGGTGTTATACTTGGTGGTTATGTCTCTTTCGTTTGTTTTAGTCTGGATCATTCCTCCTATCTTATTTATTTTTCAGTAATAGAGACATAATTGTGATCAGGTGCAGTGGCTCATACCTGTAATCCCAGCACTTTAGGAGGCTGAGGTGGGTGGATCACCTGAAGTCAGGAGTTCAAGACCAGCCTAGATAACATAGTGAGACCCTGTCTCTACTAAAAATACAAAAATTAGCTGGATGTGGTGGTGG
Source organism: Cheracebus regulus (assembly GCA_963574635.1). NCBI lineage: Eukaryota > Metazoa > Chordata > Mammalia > Primates > Pitheciidae > Cheracebus > Cheracebus regulus. Next base: position 2,325 of record CAUYQU010068941.1, read on the forward strand.
GTGCCTGTAATCCCAGCTACTTGGGAGGCTGAGACAGGAGAATTCCTTGAACCTGGGAGGCAGAGGTTGCAGTGAGCCGAGATCATGCCACTGCACTCCAGCCTGGGTGACAGAGTGAGACTCTGCCTCAAAATAAAATAAAATAAACATTATTGGACATTTTATGTGCCAGACACAGAACCCACCACTTCCAGGGAGATACAGATGGAGATGGCCTGCTCCCTATCTTCGAGAAGGTGTTCATCTCTAAGGGTGAGAAGAAGAGGACGCATTCCTCCAAATGAACTGTGTGGTACAAGATCAAAGGTGTTGAGTGGATCAAAAAGGCACACAAGCTGATGGCCTTCAAATGAGGGAGAAAGAAAGTCTCATGGGACAAGGTAGCCCCAGGGAAGGAAAGCAAGGGCACTCTGAAGAGGCATTCATGTAGGAAGAGTGAGAAGTCAAGGCCGCAGGAAGGCATCCTCAGTAAGGGGACAGGAGGAATAAAGGCAGAAGTGGGAAAGCTCACAGAGGACCCAGGAAACAAAGGCTCCTGGAAGGCAATGGTACAGCGAAAGCCAAGTCGACAGACATCAGACATCGACTGACTTCTCAGAAGGGTCCTTTCCGCTGGGAGGAGAAATGGGTGGCTGAGGGGACACAGGGCAGGAGGGAGACTTTCTTTTGCCTTTTTTTGTTTTGAAATGGAGTCTTGCTCTGTTGCCAGGATGGAGAGCAGTGGTGCGATCTCCACTGCAACCTCCGCCTCCCAGTTCAAGCGATTCCCCTGCCTCAGCCTCCCGAGTAGCTGGGACTACAGGTGCGTTGCACCATGCCCGGCTCATTTTTTTGTGTGTTCTAATAGAGACAGGGTTTCACCAAGTTGGCCAGGATGGTCATGATCTCCTGACCTTGTGATCCACCCACCTCAGCCTCCCAAAGTGCTGGGATTACAGGTCTTTTGGCTTTTTACTATTTACCTTTTTGTAACTTTTGAATTATGTGCTTGGTATATGTGTTACCTATTTCAGAAATTAACACTTTAAAAAAAGATCTAGTATGAAAAATGCTTCTCACTGTGCAAATAAAATAAAAATGATTATACCTGCTTTCAAGAAGGTTATGTAGCATCTTATAAGTACTCACTGTTAATGCAGGAGTAGAAATTGCTAGCACATTTTCATCTCTGCACTGCTAAAGATATTGTGAGCATGAGTTCATCTAAAGCTCATGTAAACCCTGTGAGGGAGGCACTATGATTAGCTACATATCCCAGAAGAGGAAACCGAGGCACAAGACAGGTAGAGAAACTTGCTGGGGGTATGTAGCTAGTGAGTGACTGGCCAGGATTATAATGGAGTCCAGTTTGATGTCAGAACCCTGCAGTGAACCACCTCTGTAACTACTGATATATGAGAAGAGATTAGGAGATGGACGGTTCAGGAATTATGACATAAGCTGGAAAGTTTGCAAAGTTAATCAGAGTAAATTTCCTGAAAATGTCAGACCTCAATCTGTAAGTGACAGGGAGAGCTGGTGCTGAAAGATGAACAAGTAAGGAGCTGATTCCACAGATGCCACGGGGAAACCTAAGGAGAGGACTCAAGACGAGAGAGCGAGTCAGGTCCAAGACACTCGGCTGGCAAAAAGCAGATGACCTCATATCTATGGTGGGGCAGATGGTGGCCACCGTCGCGGGCTGCATTGAACTCAGTTGATTGATGGGACCCTTGTGGTAGGGAGCACAAAGCAACATGACTGAAGCAGAAAAGAATGATTTGAGTAGAACAGGTGAAGACAGACTCTAAGGGAAAAAATGGAAGCAGGCATGGCCCAGGACTGTGCCAGGGGATTTGGAGACAGGAATTAAAGGTAATGGATGAAACTGAATGATGCCATAGACAAGGAAGCAGATACATTAGTCTCCCAGCTATATATCAGGCATGGAAGGGAAAGATCAAAGATCACTGTGAGGTTACCAGAGGGATGAAATCGGGAGCAATTGGGACCATGATAATAGAGAATCTGGAAGAAAGGTGGCCAATTTGCAGGGGAGGGGCTGATTAAAATGTCAGCCATTATTTATCATACATTTTATGTGCCAGACACAGTACCTGGTATTTCCAGGGAAATACAGATGGAGACGGCCTGGTCATCTCCCTTTATTATTTTTATTTTTTTTTAATTTTTGAGACAGAGTCTCACTCTGTCACCCAGGCTAAGGTGCAGTGGCACGATCTCGGCTCACTGGAGCCTCTGCCTCCTGGGTTCAAGTGATTCTCCTGCCTCAGCCTCCTGAGTAGCTGTTATTACAGGCACTCACCACTACACCCAGCTAGTTTTTGTATTTTTAGTAGAGATAGAGTTTCACCATGTTGGCCAGGCTGGTCTTGAACTCCTGACCTCCAGTGATCCGCCCGCCTCAGCCTCTCAAAGTGCTGGGATGACAGGTGAAAGCCCCTGCTTTCAGCCCATAACCTTTAAGTTAACACTAAATTTTCATTTAAAGCAGCGATTTCAAACCTGGCTATGCCTTAGAATCACCTGAGGAGCCATTAAAAAGAATAAAGCTTTGTATAACCAACTGGAACATATGACCCCTTCTGGAAGAAAAGACTATAGCAACAGATAGGATAAAATCCTTAAGAATAAACTTTACTAGACATGTGCAAAACTTTAAACTGCTGAAGGACACAAAAATAGACATTCCTTGCTTTGGATAGGGTGATTCACCATCAGATGTCAATTCCCCCCAAGCTAATATATAAATTTAATGCAGTCCCAATAAAAATACCAACACTTTCTTTTTCTGGAGCTAGAACCTTGATTTTAACGTTCATGAATGTATGGTATAGAAAATACTGATTGGTATGGATCAATTTGGGTATCTGAAAACATAATGACGGTATTTGATTATTAGCACATTGAGTAGAGAATAACCTGCACGTCCTAAGGCGAGATGGGGTGGGGGAATGGGAGTAGTGAGGAAGGAAAGTTCTTTTTTTTTTTTTTTTTTACAGAAGAATGTCACTAATAAACATAGATTGATAACATTAGAAAAAATTATTATTTTGTCATCCTCAATATAAAAACCCATCCAGGCAAGGATCTACAATAGATGCTAAAACCACTGGGTGAAGGGTCTTGGGGAAAGGCTATTCACTGTCTTAAGCAGGTGGTGAAACAGCACAGCTGGGAAGAGGACAGCCTTACACCTTAGTAGGATGCAATCTGAGCTGCACATCCTTCACGAAATTGTTTAGGCTGCGCATGGTGGCTCACGCCTGTAACCCTAGCACTTTGGGAGGCTGAGGCAGGTGAATCGCTTGAATCCAGGATTTCAAGAGCAGCCTGGGTAACAGGGTGAGGCACCATCTGTACAAAAAAATGAAAATCATAGCTGGGTGTGGCAGCGTGCGCTTGTAGTCCCAGCTACTTGGAAGGCTGAGGTAACTCTCTTGAGCCTGGATGTGCCACTGTTCTCCAGCCTGGAGGTGGGGGTGGGGGGGGGTGGGGGGGAGTCAGGAGGGAGAGAGAGAGAGATTGAAAGAGAGCAAAGAGTTAGAATGAAATATAATACTACATGAACAAATTTCTTTGCAGTTCTCTTTTTTTGAGACAGAGTCTCACTTGTTGCCCAGGCTGGAGTGCAGTAGCATAATCTTGGCTCACTGCAACCTCCACCTCCTGGGTTCAGATGATTCTCCTGCCTCAGCCTCCTGAGTAGCTGAAATTACAGGCACGCGCCACCCCTCCCAGCTAATTTTTTTATTTTTAGTAGAGATGGTCCTAGATTGAAAAGAAAGAAGAAACAACGGAAGGAAAAAAAGAACAATCTGATGAGGCATTTGGGGGACGAATTGAGGAAATTTGAATATAAACTGGATGTTAAATGATGCTCATGCAATTCGTTAATTTTCTTAAGCGTGTAAATAGCATTACAGTTATGAAGGAAACCGTGCTCTTATAGGATTTTTCGACTGAAATATTTGGAGAAAGATAACTAATATGACAAATTTCAAACAAAAAGAAAATAGATGAGTTTACATCACTAATTTTCTGATGCGTGAGTTTGCTTTTCTTTTATTACAAGTGAGGTTGAACCTCATCGTACACACTTGCCGGTCATTTGTAGTTCTGTGAATAGTCTGCATATCCTTTGCCCTTTTTCTCTTAAGATGTCTATGCTTTTCTATTTTGAGAACTTTCACATAGCAAAGATTTTGGTAATCACTCTGGATATTGCGGATATTTTCCCCATTTGTTTCTTATCTTCTCGGAACCTCTCAGCAATCCCAGGGGTTAGGCAGAGCAGGTGGAATTATCCCCACTTGATTGATGGGGAAACTATGACTCAGTGGGGAATGTTTGCCCAGGGTAACAAGGCTGTGGGAAGACCTCATGCACTGGAATGTCCTACAGCCCCGCAGGGATGGGAGCCCCAGTGGCATCATTTAAAATTGTGGGACAAATAATTTTTCCCCATACAAATTAAAATTTCTTATACAGTTGAGCCTCAATATGCTCCTCTCTTACCAAAAAAAAAAAAAAAGAGGAGCTGAACTAAACGACCTCTGAAGTCCTCTTCAGGCTGGATGCGGTGGCTCATGCCTATAATCCCAGTACTTTGGGAGGCAGAGATGGGAGGATCAGCTGAGCCCAGGAATTTGAGGCCAGCCCTGGCAACATAGCGAGACTTGATCTCTACAAAAAATAAACAACAAAAAAATTAGCTGGGTGTGGTGGTGCATGCCTGCAGTCTCAGCTACTCCGGATGCTGAGGTGGGAGGGGTGCTCAGGTCTGGGAATTTGAGGCTGCAGTGAGCCATGGTAGCATCACTGCGCTCCAGCCTGGGTGACAGAGTGAGACCCTGTCTCGAAAGGAATAAAGAAAATAAAATAAAAAGTCATCTTCGGCTGGGCGTGGTGGCTTATGCCTGTAATCCCAGCACTTTGGGAGGCCGAGGTGGGCAGATCACGAGGTCAGGAGTTCAAGAAGACTGGCCAACATGGTGAAACCCATCTCTACAAAAAAAAAAAAAAAAAAAAAGAAGAAGAAGAAGAAAAAAAAGTCACCTTCAGCTCTGCTGTCTTCTGATTCTGTGATTTAAGGCACAAGAGAGATTTACTTGGATGGAAGCTCTGTCTTTATCTCAAAGCGTGTATGTGTGTTGAAGGTGGAGTGGGGGAGGTAGTTGGGTTATCAGTCCCATGTATGACATTCTCCAGGGCGAATGTCTATGACAGCACGTTACCAACAGCATTTCCTTCATAGGCTTGAGTCCTGAAATGCCTCGCTTCAACCAAAAGCAATCAAGCACACACTGCAACAATAAACTCCAGTGTTTCCGTTTCACTGCTGAAGAGTAGTAAATCAAGGGAGATACTACTTTTTCCCACAACCCCTGCAAGCATCACTAGTGGGTCACAGCACACAACATTTGAGCCTGGCCACAGCTTCATAATCCTGCTTAGTGCTGTATGGTAGGAAGTAAACGTCTTGATTGAAATTGACCCAGGGATAAACTATCTTACTGGCACTAGACTCTTTTTCCTAATGATCTTTTTTTTTTCACTTTGAATTTCTCCAAGTGATTTTGTTTGTTTGAAATGGGGGTCTCACTGTGTTGCCCAGGTTTGTTTTGAACTCCTGGGCTCAAGCAGTCCTCCTAGTTCACCCTTCCGAGTCGCTGTGATTATAAATACATGCCACAGTGCCCAGTTAATAACGACTCTTTCTTACTACAAAGTTAATATATGTTCATTTAGGAAGGTTTGGAAAATAAAAATCATCCACAAACACACCACCATTATTAACTCTGTTAAGATTTGGGTATTTTTTGTGCTTATGCAAAAAATGGGATCAAACTTTTACAGCTTACTTCTTCACTCGGAGTACATATTGGATATCTTTTCAGATCATTAAATATTAATCAATAGCTGATTTTAATGGTTCCATGGCATTCCACTTATGAAAGTGCCACTGTTTTATCTGCTGTAGTTTTTTTTTTTGTTTTGTTTTGTTTATTTGGAGACAGAGTCTCCCTCTGTCACCCAGGCTGGAGTGCAGTGGCACCATCTCGGCTCACTGCAACCTCCACCTCCCGGGTTGAAGTGATTCTCCTGCCTCAGCCTCCCTGAGTAGCTAGGACTACAGGCACACACCACCACACCCGGCTTATTTTTTCTTTTTTTGTATTTTTAGGAGAGAGGGGTTTCACCATGTTGGCCAGCCTGGTCTTGAACTCGCGACCTCAAGTGATCCACCTGCCTTGGCTCTCAAAGTGCTGGGATTACCCAGCCGTGAGCCATCATACCCAGCCTCTGCTGTAGTTGCATATCTTATGGATGCCCTAGAGTTGGGCATCTAGGTTGCTTTCCATTTACTATTTCCGTGATTATTACAAAAATACTGCAGTGCACAAATTCTTGTGCATATCTCTGCTTCTCTCTGTTAATAAATGCATAAAGATGGAATTAGCTGGCTTGCTGTATATCAACAAATTGCTATCCAGAAAGAATGCCACACTTCATATTCCACTACTTTCCATGGGACAGTCCATTTCACCACCATCCTCAAATGCGTAGCATCATTCTTTTAGTGCTTTGTCAAAACGAGACAAAAATTCCACAGTTTGAATTAAATTAACTATTTGTATCCCTCTTCTCTGAAGTTGTTCGTGTCCTTTGCTCTTTTTCTTAGGGAGTTCATCTTTTATTTCCTTATGGATTTGTAAACATTGCTTATATGTTGGTGATAGTAACTATTTGTTAGATATTTTTGACCAAGCCTAGCAATGGCTTACTTTATGCTTTCTGCCTTGGCTGTCATGTTCACAAAAAATATCCCTACTATTTTAGTCTGACTTTTGTAGTTACAAGAAACAGGCTTATTCTGAACCTTCAGAGAAAGAAGGGAAGGAGACAGTGAGTACTGTAAAACTCATGTTCATTTTAAGGGAGGACACAGACTAAGAATCTAACTTGTTTCATTTCATTCATCATTGTTCCAATATTTTTAATCATCTTGATCAGTATACTATCTTTGTTACAAAGTAAAGTTTTAGGTAACATGGATCTATTTCCATTCTTTTATTTCCAACTGGATCTTTCTGTTAAATGCTATGTAAGTACTACACTTTAAAGAAAACATTATGGCCAGGTGCGGTGGCTCACACCTGAAATCCCAGCACTTTGGGAGGCCAAGGCTGGTGGATCACCTGAGGTCAGGAGTTTGAGACCAGCCTAGCCAATATGGTGAAACCCCATCTCTATTAAAAATACAAAAATTAGCGGGCGTGGTGGCGGGCACCTGTGATCCCAGCTACTAGGGAGGCTGAGGCAGGAGAATCGCTTGAAACCAAGAGGCGGAGGTTGCAGTGAGCTGAAATTGCACCATTGCACTCCAGCCTGGGCAACAAGAGGAAGACTGTCTTAAAAAAAAAAAAAAATTATGGCTTAGCAACATATATTACTATTGATAAGGCAGGTCCTTCCTCCTTGCTCTTATTTTTTCAGATTTTAGAATCTTTTTGTTGAGCTACAAAAAAAAAAAAAGACTGCAATTTTTAAATAAAGTTTATTGAGGTATATATATTACAATTCACCCTTTTAAAGTGTGCAGTTCAGTGAATTTTCATAAATGTATGCAGTTGCGCAGCCACCACTAAGACACAGATCATTTTTACCACTTCCTAAAATTCCCTTGTGCCCCTGGCAATCATTTGCCACTGTAGTATTATTAACCCTGCGTTGAAAACTTACGTTAGGAGAAAACTGACATATTTACATCAAGTCTTCTCACCAAGGAACAAACTATCTTCTTCATTAATATCTCAACATTTTCTCCAAAATTTTACAATTTTCTTCCTCTGGATCTGAATCATTATTAAATGTACTCTATTATAGATTCTGTGTGGTGATTGTGAATTTTTAAAAATACAGTAGACATTGCTTTTTGCATAGTTATAACTGGATGCTGACTAGATACATAAAACACTCAAGAGAGAGTTGAAGTTTAGGTGTACTAGTTGGCATTTTGGCTGGGCATCATGTCTAAAAGCTGCACTATTCTTTATCTTGTCTGCTTATTGGCATCCCAGAGGCAGTCTCCACGGTCTCATTTTTTTTTTTTTTTTTTTGAGATGGAGTTTTGCTCTTGTTGCCCAGGCTGGAGTGCAATGGCACAATCTCGGCTCACCACAACCTCCACCTCCCAGGTTCAAGCAATTCTTATGCCTTGGCCTCCCAAGCAGCTGGGAATACGGGCTTGCGCCACCACGCCCGGCAAATTTTGTATTTTTAGTAAAGATGGAGTTTGTCCATGTTGGTCAAGCTGGTCTTGAACTCCTGACCTCAGGTGATCCGCCTTTCTTGGCTTCCCAAAGTGCTGGGATTATAGGTGTGAGCCACTGCACCCAGTCCCAGGACCTAATGTTTTTCTTTTTTCTTTTTTTTTCTTTTTGGAGATGGCTCTCACTGTGCCACCAGGCTGTAGTGCAGTGGTGTGATCTCAGCTCACTGCAACCTCCGCCTCCTGGCTTCAAGCTATTCATACCCTCCTCAGCCCCCCAGTAGCTGGGATCACAGGCATGTGCCACCACGCCCAGCTAATTTTTGTATTTTTCGTAGAGATGGGGTTTCACCATGTTGACCAGGATGGTCTCGATCTCTTGACCTCGTGATCCGGGGCCTAATTTTTATATCCCTCATACTCAGTCTAACATAGGTACTCAGTAATGTTGATGTCATCAATGAATCAGGGAATGACTGTCTTGTGCTGTGATCCCGCATGTTTCCGACCAGGCTTTCTGAATGTATGGGGCTGAGGCTGGTCGAGTGAAAAGTGAGCCATCCAAAGGCCTGCCCTGCTTCAGGCACTAAACACTTGCCTGTCTCCATTCGGAGTGGAATTTAGTCCTTGCAGGGCTCTCTGGCCCCACTTTTTTCTGTAACTAAGAGTGGCTTAGCAGAGCCTGGCTGACAAGGATACAGGCAGTTAGTCTCTCAGTCTATTACACTGGCTGTTTTCAGCAGCCTACTGCAGTAGGGCCAACAGAGATCAAATGATCCTCAATCTGGTTTCAACTGAGTATTTGAGAATGCCTACATGGAAAGACTGCATTGAGCCCCAATAAGGCCCCGCAGGGTGACCAAGCAGCACCTCTCTTTGCTTTTTGATCATATTACATCAACTCAATGGAGAAATGCTTAGTATCCCATGCCAAATAGAAATTCTGACAGGGAGTGACAGTTGTCTTTGATGAAAATTTTTAAAAATGGGGCAATTAACTAATTATCAGAAAATGGAGTTTGCTTACCTGAGAGACTCTTCAAATTGTGTTTCATGGGAGCAAAATTAAATAAAGAGCTTCCTGGAAGAGGAAAGATTACCTTATTAATTTCATTATTCTTTGACGTTTTCCCCTTCCCTATAGGGTAAAAATTACTAGACTCTGTGGTACTGGGGGTGGGATAGAACCAATGTGCATAAGACTTACGTGGGGATCTTGTTAAAATACAGACTGACTGAGGAGAGCTGGAGTGGAGCCCGAGACGCAGCATTTCTAGTAAGTTCCCAGGTGCTGTAACACTCCCGGACCACGGACTACATTGAGTAGCAAAGCTGCAGAGGGAGTTCTAGTATTAGCTTTGCTACAAACTTGTAGATAAGTCACCACTTGGGTTCTTTTTCCTTTATACAATGAGGCCATATTGGATGGTGTCCAATACGCCTGACACTGTGATGGTTGAACCACCTCAAGGTCCTCACGAAACCTTGGTGGCCAAGCCTCTCGCTATGACCTCTTGAGACCAAGAGGCTCTCACAGGCATCTGCAGAGCTCAGCCTTGGCCCCTTAGCTTTGCGTCATCCTTGAATGGAAAAAGGATCATGAGCTGCCAACTGTAGACCCACCCAGGAATACTTTAGATGGCTCAGGCACAGTGGTAATGTCCCTGGCTTACTCCATCAAAATGCAGTGAGCATCATCAGAGTGGTCCAGAGCTTGACTGACAATGACCAGCTGCTGTTCAACACAGAAGACAACGAGGAACGTGCCCACTCGCTCCTTCAGCTTGTTCCTCCCTCTGTGTCAGGGTCCCAGGGTCCTAAAAGCCTCTGAGCGGCCGGGCGCAGTGACTCATGCCTGTAATCCCAGCACTTTGGGAGGCCAAGGTAGGCAGATCATGAGGTCGAGGGCTTGATACCATCCTGGCCAACATGGAAACCCCTTTCTACTAAAACTACAAAAATTAGCTGGGCGTGGTGGTGTATGCCCGTCGTTCCACCTACTTGAGAGGCTGAGGCAAGAGAATCGCTTGAACCTGGGAGGTGGAGGTTGCAGTGAGCCAAGATCGCGCCACTGCACTCCAGCCTGGTGACAAAGCTAGACTGTGTCTCAAAAAAAAAAAAAAAAGCCTCTGCGCAAACTTCTTTGCCTCTCAAAGCTGTGGCAGCTTTAGGTCCCAACCTCCAGCTTGTGGGGCACTAGAACTATGATTTCCAGTCCCTTCAAGTGGGGATGAGGAGACACTGTCTCTGGAGCTTCAGTGTGGCAACCATGCTTTGTCCACACCACACCCCAGGCCTTCTCTCCTACCATCTGCCCCTGGTTTTGCTACAGCTTGCTGACACTTCCTCCATGCCGTCTTCTTTCAGGCCTTCTCTCGCCTGGGTAACATGATGCTGGCATTAGCTTTATATCTCTGCCCTAGCTACAGCAAGTTGCTGAGAGCTGTCCAATGCATTCTCCACATCACAAACTTGTTTCCCTTCAAGCCTGCCTTTTGCAGGGACTCTTTTCCCCTCCACTTTTCTTTTGGAGTTACAGGGTGCAAACAGTAAAAGACATAAAGCTTAAGTTCAAAGTTTAATACATTTTTAAGTATGTAAGTCATCACCCAGATCAAGCTACAGAACACTTCAATAGCTCTGGAAGCTTTCCTTGCACCCACATCTGAATTAGTAATCATCCCAACTCCTGGCAGAGGTAAGGACTATTCTGACTTCTATTACCATGGGCTAGTTTTCCCCGTTCTCATAGCGCCATACTTCATCCTAACACATTCCTGTTGTACAAATTTAAAGACAAAAAAGACCCAACAATGAAGACAAGTGGGTTAGTCTTTCTAATCTGGTCCAACCTGAATACCAGCACCCTATGTTTGAGAATGGGAAGAGAAGCTTGGTGGGGAGGGTTGTCTTTCTTCTTTTTCAGACGGAGTCATGCTCTGTTGTCCAGGCTGGAGTGCAGTGGCACAATCTTGGCTTACTGCAACCTCCACCTCACAGGATAAAGTGATTCTCCTGCCTCAACCTCCCGAGTAACTGGGACTACAGGTGTGTGCCACCACGCCTGGCTAATTTTTTTGTATTTTGAGTAGAGACAGGTTTTCACTTTGTTAGCCAGGATGATCTCGATCTCCTGACCTTGTGATCTGCCCACCTTGGCCTCCCAAAGTGCTGGGATTACAGGTGTGAGCCACCGCGCCTTGCCAGAGGGGTGTCTTTCCCTAGGGTTGTGTCTTCCTTGAACTGGGTGCAAACATGGACACAGTCACATGTATGATATGGAGATAATGTACCTCCATGAAGAATTGTATTTTGGCTCCTTGAAATCAAAAGACCAAATTATAAACGAGTTTTCACTGACTAGCTATTTGGTGATATTAAGCAAAAACCAAACAACAACAAATCCAAGAGGAAAAACAAAAATCTTTTTGCTGTGCTGGTGAAACTATGGAGTGCAATGGCGCGATTTCGGCTTACCTCCACCTCCACCTCCACCTCCACTTCCCGGGTTCAAGAGATTCTCCTGCCTCAGCCTCCTGAGTAGCTGGTATTACAGTCATGTGTCACCATGCCCAGCTAATTTTTGTATTTTTAGTAGAGACAGGGTTTCTCCATGTTGGTCAGGCTGATCTCGAACCCCCGACCTTAGGTGATCCGCCTGCCTAGGCCTCGGAAAGTGCTGGAATTACAGGTGTGAGTCATGGCGCTGGCTAACTGTGGTTGTTTGTAAAAGACAGAGTTGGTCTCTTTCAGAGGCACATGTCAGAAATGGGCTGGGGTGGCAGTGGGTAGGGGTGCAGACAAAATTAGATGTTGGTAATTACTGAAGCTTGCTGATGGGTACATGAAGTTAATTAGTTAACTATTCAACTTTTTGAATAAATTTCAAAATATCCACAACAAAAAAGAAAACTCAATTTTCTTTTCGTTAAATACCCACATAAATGTTCTCATGAAACAGCACACATACTGGGTGACTTTAAAACCCCTCACGAGGGGGGACATTAGCATCTTCATGTTGAAGACTGAAGGGAAATACCTCCAAGTATTATTTCTTGGTAGCGGAACAACAGTGATTTAAAAATTTCTTCCTTCAGTTTTTCTGCATACCAAACTTTCTTTACTGAGAATATACTATAATTATGGAAGAAGAGGCAACAAACTTTCAAATACATTGGAAAAGTGAATAGAAAAAATTACCCCCATAAGTTCTAAAGGTGTTATTAAAGAACATGTGGCTAAAGAGGCTATTACTTGTATCTTGTTAATGAATAGAAATAACCATCCATTTCATTAGAGTAATATAACCCCTAACTGGTAAGTAAAAAGTACAAACTAGGCCGGGCGTGGTGGCTCACGCCTGTAATCCCAGTACTTTGGGAGGCCAATGTGGGCAGATCATGAGGCCAGGAGATAGAGACCATCCTGGCAAACATGGTGAAACCCTGTCTCTACTAAAAATACAAAAAATTAACCAGGCGTGGTGGCACGTGCCTGTAGTCCCAGTGACTCAGGAGGCTGAGGCAAGAGAATCACTTGAACCTGGGAGGAGGAGGTCGCAGTGAGCCGAGATTGCTCCACTACACTCCAGCATGGCAATAGAGTGAGACTCCATCTCAGGAAAAAAAAGTACAAATGAAATGGATAAAAAAATGCTTGCATGGTGACTGCTCTTTTAAAGATAGCTCAAGTACACATATAAAGAGATTTAAATTGTGCTAAATATAAAACAAGAAAGGTTTGGAAATATTAATTACTTTTAAGCATAAATTTAAGAACAGTAAAACTTATTTTAAAGGATCTTATGCAGATGCATTTACAACTTAAAATCATTTTACCGGGTACACATTAGCCTCCCAGCTCACATGTTTTACTGGTAGTCAGTAAATCTCACCTCTTACACTTAAGATATCAGCTGCTTCATGAACAGCCAGATACATGAAGTACATTCATGCCTACTGCATTGATAGGATTCTTGTAATTTTCAAAGAAACAAATGGCATTTCTTACAATACTAATGATATTAAAGAGTCTAATTAAAACACTCTAGATTAAAGATTTCCACCCAGGTAAAGATTTCCAAGGTATTTCCATCGAAAGACAGCCTTGCTTTTGATTTTCCAAGATTCACAGTTGAGAAAGTTTGCCCCACTGACATATGGCACCTCCATTATGGTTGGATTCACATAGTCACCATAAGCGCACTATAGCAGCAAAACAAGCAGGAACCTACCTAGAAATCGGGGCCTGAGTTTTGCACCTTAATTCTCTGAGATTGGCCCCTTGTGCATAAACAGGAACTTTTGGAAGACATCATCTCTGAGGTCCCCTTCCCCACTTCAAGTCTTTAAACTTGACTCTAGAAGGAAGATTAAATAAAAGGTTTCTCTAAAAGCTGCTGTTCCCTTTTTGGATCATTGCACAAGCCTTAACCTGCAACAGCTGAGAATGAAGACTAAATTTTATCTGAGAGCAAACTTGCTGCAAAGGGATCCACGCAAATGTTTTGTGGCTTAAAACAGATAATCTTTTTAAAGATTCGGCCTTTGAGATACTTAATCTCTTGTTAAATGAGAATAGTATTTTAGTAAGTTCCTCACTTTCTCGACCAGATTCCTAGGAAAGTCATTCCAAACCAACTGCTTCTGACTTGGTTTCTGTAAACTAAATCTTGCACGTTTATGAAGGAACAGGCTATTGTATAAGTTTGCTAGGGCTGCCTTATCAGATTTGGTGGCTAAAACAACAGACATTTATTTCCTCACAGTTCTGGAGCTTGGAAGGCAAAAATCAAGGTGTCAGCAGGATTCTTTTTCTCTGGCAACACCTCACCTTGGCTTGTAGATGGCTGTTTTCTCTCTGGCTTCTCATGGTCATCTCACTGTGTCTGTGTGTCCTAATCTCCTATTCCTTTTTTTTTTTCGAGACAGAGTCTTTCTCTGTTGCCCAGGCTGGAGTGCAACGGTGCGATCTTGGTTCACTGCAACCTCCGCCTCCCGGGTTGAAGAGATTATCCTGCCTGAGCCTCCTGAGTAGCTGGGATTACAGGTGCCCGCTCCCATGTCTGGCTAATTTTTGTACTTTTTAGTAAAAACGGGGTTTCTCCATGTTTGTCAGACTGGTCTCAAACTCCTAACCTCAGGTGATCCAACTGCCTTGGCCTCCCAAAGTGTTAGGATTACAGACATGAGCCACTGCGCCCGGCCCCTTTTTCGTGTGTGTTTTTTTGAGACGGGGTCTCACTTGTCCGTCGTGCAATGGTGCAACTCGGCTCACTGCAACCTCTGCCTCCCGCATTCAAGCTATTCTCCTGCCTCAGCCTCCCAAGTAGCTGGGATTATAGGTGCCCACCACCATACCTGTCTAATTTTTGTATTTTTGGTAGTGACTGGGTTTCATCATGTGAGCCAAGCTGGTATCGAACTCCTGACCTTAGGTGATCCGCCCACCTTGGCCTCCCAAAGTGCTGGGATTACAGGCAGGCAAGAGCCACCATGCCCAGCTGATCTCCTATTCTTTTAAGAACACCAGTCACATGGAAATAGGGCCAACCTAGCAGCCTCATTTTAATTTAACTACCTCTTTAAAGACTCTATCTCCAGTTACAGTCACATTCTCAAGTACTGAGATTAGGGCTTCAATGTATAAATTTTGGGGAACATTATTCAACCTATAGTATAGTTTTTGCTTTTTCACTTACTTTCACTTTGATATAAATACTTAGGTCTAACGTAAGTATTGAGAAGAGAATTTAGAAACCAAAAGGCCTCTCTCACACGCAGGTAGAAACATGTAAAAAGAATTTGTTGTATAACTGGGCATTATATTTGTTGCAGCTTAGGATTTACTGAAAAAACGTTCAGAGACCTTTGCCCCCAGGGCAGCAGCTTCTGGCAGAAAAAGGCCAAACCCTGGCATCCAGGGCAATTAAATTTAGAAACAAAAGCCAAGATTCTATCACTCAATAATCATTTTCTTCAATGGCTGACACACCAAAAGATGGGTCAAATTTATTTTTAAAGTAGTTTTAATTAACTTGTGTATCTCTACATAGATATATATAGACAGAGTCTCACTCTGTTGTCCAGGCTGGAATGAAGTGGCATGATGATAGCTCACTGCAGCCTTGAATTCCTGGGCTCCAGTGATCCTCCATTTCTGTCTCCTGAGTAGCCAGAACTACAAGCATGTGTCACCATGCCTTGCTACTTTAAAAAAATGTTTTGTAGAGATGGGGGGTCTCACTGTGCTGCCCAGGCTGGTCTTGAAGGCCTAATCTTAAGCAATCCTCTGGCCTTGGCCTCCCAAAGTGTTGGGATTATAGGCATTAGCCATCGTGCCAAACAAATTATTTCCCCAGAAAACACGTTCTTAGGGCATGGTGCCCGGTCTACCAGCATCTGAGTCACCTGGGATATGTTATGGAAGCAGTTCTCTGCATCATAGTGCAGACTCAGTGAATTCAGCTTTGGGTCTGGGAACCTGCAGTTCAGCGAGCATCCCATCCACCTGCCCTCTGGAACCTGTGGGTCTCTTCCCTGAGAACTGTGTGTGGCCATCTATGCATCCACTCATCATGCATGAGAAAGATCATGCTTGTCTGAAAAGCAAAACTGAATATACGTTTATTTTACACAAAGTACAATCCAGTATATGCAGAAAGGTACTCACCATCACACTCATGATCAATATCCTCTTATTTCCATTTGGTATGTCACTGAAAACTTGGTACATCGCTTAGCTAAAAATCACATGAAAGATCCCCTAGAGAAATCAAACTAATGTTTTTTTCCCCCAAAACAATAAATTTTCTCTCCATTAGTTAAATCTGATAGTGATATTCATTAATAAGGAAAACAGGTTTTCAAGTATCAACTCTGAATGGTAAAGACTCTAATCTGACTTACTAGCCACCAAGAACCCAGAAAAACAAAGAACTCAAGAGGGAATCAAGAGCACTAGGGACATGATCTTCTTTTCCGTGAAATTCAGTCCCACAGCTATTTGAGCAAGGGTCCAAGACAATTCTCCCTGAGCCTTCCACGGGGTCTTCACTGGCTGCACTTCAACTTGGTCCTCTGGTCTCACCACAGCTTCCCAGGAGACTTTGGGTTGTAATCCTTACAGTTCCAAGAATCTATTTTGGCTGAACCCAACGGTAACATCTCCATCCAAAACAGAAATGTTCTCATGGCAAGAAGGCCATTCTGTAGACTGCATGTACATACATTTATGTTTATAAAGGCTCCTATGTAAGACAAAACATCCTTCCTCTTTAGCAAGAGAATACTGCATCCAGCAACACTGCTTTGGCTAGCTCTTTTTCATGCGCGTCCTCATGTGTGTCGCAATTGAAGCAGCTATTTCTCTGTTCCTCTTGTTCTGGCCAAAATAATCTACAAACTCACCATCTGGTCCAACCAAGTACATTATTATTGTGTGATCCACCTGCAGAGAAAAGGGCGGAGGGTGTGACAAAGATTACCAAAATAAGTTGCTTATTTTACTGAATATATGCTGCAAGGTAAGAGATCTTTACATTAATGCTTAAATAACCTTTGTAGCATCTATTATTTATGGAACAGGCTTATGCCTATTATAGCAAATTGCTAACAAGGGATTGTCTAAAATCTTTTGTGTTCTAGACATCTGCATTGGCTATTGCTTGTCGCATCAGCTAGAACCTGAAATTCCTTTGGTTTAATCCTTAACACATTTATCCACACACTCTCTGAGAAAAGAATTCACCTATTTAAGAAATAGCTGTTGCAGGCCTTCATAAGGCAGTTAGTGTTTGTGGAATAGCAATGCTTGTTGGGAAATACCTTCATTTTTGAGTAAGATACCTCCTCAGACCCTAAACATGTTACAAAGAGACATCACGTGGAATTAAGTGTTGGTGAAAAACTGCTTTCTTTAGTAAGTTCTTGGGTATAGTTCTTTACGTTTTAGAAAAAACTGGTCGTCATTCATTACTGCCAAAATTCTGCTTACCAATACTTCATGAGAAGAAACTAGAAAACTAACCACTAGTTTAAATAATCTATATATTTGAACAATACTTAGTTTTAATATTAGTAATTCAAATAGAAACAGGAAAATAAACATTTTTCTCCCCAAGGATATTTTTTCCTTCTCCACTGAATAATCCTATCTGAAATCAATCAATCACCTGGAAAGCAAATCCTTGGGAGCCATAAAGGCTGCTCCCCCAACCACGGAGTCATCAACTCAGCATCCACTTTCCCCACAAAGTCCTAAAATGTTCCCAGCTCTAACTTTAATTTAGATTAGTCATCAGTTTTTTTAGTTAGACACTTCCATAAAATCCAATTTTAAGTGAGATTTGGCACTTAGAATCCTTGGAATTGACTGCAGGCTTGACTGCTATTTGGAGACAAAGAAAGAGAGGAATGTGACTACAAATACCAAACTGGAGACACCTCCCAAATATACCCCAGCATGTATTTTATGTCTGTGAGGGTATTATTTTTTTATACACACATTCATAAGACAGCAAATGGAAAGAGCACTTGCCTACCCACATAAGGAAAGAATGCACACCAAAAGAGCACCAACAACTGGTGAGTCCAAGTGCCGTGGAGTAATTCACTATAGGAGAAAGAGAGGGGGTCTATGTTTCTCCACACATTTGATACAGAAATCAGAATTAAATCTCCAGTTCTCTTACTCTGTAGCTTACATCTATCTTTTCGATCTCTTCTTTTTCTCTATTCTCTGTTAAAAAAAAAAAACATATTGCAGTATATGGGGCTTATTTTCTGAGTGTTCTTAATACAAATTACTTTGTAGTACACAACAAAAATATCGTTCCACCTGTGTCTGTTGAACTTGTCGGAGGTCAAGCCTCAATATTCCTTTGGGTTGTGGCAGAGCAAATTGACATTTATTCTAATATAGAGGTCTTCCAAGTTCTAGTCCTCCTTGTATAGAAAACAGACACTAGCATTCACTGACAAATTCTTTCACATGTCATCCTAAGCCATGAAACAGGTATTCTCCTCCTCCACAAATGACATCACAGACTGGAAAGAGCAAATTATACAAATGCTAAGTGCCAGACCTAACTTTAAAACCTAGGATCTATCCAGTTTCAAAGTCCACAAACTTTTATCACCATGTTGCCTCTAGCTCCAATTCTACTGGAGAACAGCAACTCAGTTTTTTCGAATGTGCAAGTTATGTTTTAGTGTGTTATTTTTTGAAAAGGTAATTTATACACATAGAAAAAGAATATCCAGTAAATTTACACAATTAAAATGTTCTCTCCCGCTTCACACCCAGAGTGCCTCAGTTCTCAGAGGGAACCAATGCCACCAGTTCCTTCTGTGTTCTTCCAGAGAAACTCTCTGCATCTACCACATGTATATATCCACTACCATTGATTTTCTTTTTTATACACACAAGTAACAATACATTACACAGTACTTGCCTTCTCATTTAACAATATATTGGACATTGTTCTACATTAGTTTATACACAGTACTTAAAAAATGGTTACTGGATTTTCAGTCTTTTCCCTTTACAAACAATGCCATAGGGTATATTTGTAAGATAAAGTCCAAAAAGTAGAATCTCTGGCCTAAAAAGTATATCATGTTAAATGTGAGAAATACTGTCAAACTGCCCTCTGAAGAGGGTGCATGAGTTTAATTCCTGTCAACAGTACCTGAGAGTGCCTGTTGTTCCAAATTCACTCCAATAGTGTATTTCCTGCTTTTCCAATTTTGACAATAAATTTTCAAATCTTCTAACCATTGCTGAGCTAACAGATGATAAATGTTACCTCATTATACAATTCACATTTCTTTTATTATAAAACTGAACATTTAGGTTTGAAAGCCATTTATATTCGTTTTTGAAAAGTATTTTCTAATACCTATGTAATAATGTAATATTATTGCATTTCATATACATATATATATACACATATACATATACACACACACACACACACATATATATATATATACACACATTAATGTACAGATCCACCTTTCTATGGCATCCCAAATGTTTGGTAAACCCAGTTTGATCAGTCTGAAGAGTCCACTCAGAAGCCAGAAGCTTACCTTCTGTTGCTGCTGTTTGAGATTAAGAAAACTTCATTCCACTACATCTCAAGGTTAACCTTGAAGGTACCCCCTTACTTCCTGCAGGTCCTTAAATGTTAACAGAAGTTTCCCAAACTATTCTATGGATGAAAATCTGTGACCTCAAGGGACAGAAGTCATACTAATGAAAAACCTAAGGAGCTGGAGAGTGTCTCCCTCTATTGGATGGTTTAGCAAATGTACAGCAATGAATTCCTCATTGAATCTCATTAAAAGTCAAATTCTTATGGCAGTAGCCCAGTATTTCTCAAAATAGGGTCAAAAATACATTCTACAAGGTCCAAGAAGTGTCCATAAGACTTGTATATTTTCATTTTCATTTCTAAGATTAAAAAAATTAATATCCATATTCTGGATTATCTGCCTTCTAAGTATAAATTTCAGTGCCCAGGCCTGTTTGCTTTGTTTATGATCTCACTGGCACCTAGCTGTCCACTGCTGTTACAGGCAGATATGAATGATACCTTCTTGCCAAATCAACACTAGCCAGATAAGGCAGGGTACACAGTTAAAGGTTAAAATATTTTAAATTGAAAATGCAGAGGGGCAGTTGAATAGAGTTGGGTATCTGATAGCAGTCTGACCAAAACCCCATTCTTGTCGTGAGCAGCACTTTCATTTCAGCAAAATCTCATCATTGTAACTGAATGTCTTAAATTTAAGTTTTACAAGCTGTTTATTTGTACAACTGCTTTCTGACTTACGACTTTCTGACTCTGAGTTATGAGATCTAAGCATAAGACTAAAGAGTGTTACCTAGTTTAGGACTGTATACATTTAAACAATTTAATATAACTTATTTAACGCTGGAAATCAGACTGATGAGGTCGCCTGTTCCTGCTATCATCATCAGATAAACTCAAAACCACTTAATACAACTCTCTATAGAGAAAGAAGTCTGGAAAGTCCTTTTTCTATGGTTTCCTCTCTTGGCCACTGCAGCCCTCTGCTCTTCTCTCATTCTGCTAGAACAGCAAGTGGAAAACAGAGGAGGGTCCCTCTACTTTCCTCATACTTAAGGTTTAAGGGAAAATGCTCATTTTTCTCCAAGGAATCCAAGTTTCCCTAATTCTACGAGGCAGCACACCTGGAAGACAAGATTACTATGGAGGCTTAATTAAGGCAAACGGGCCAGAAGTTTGCTTTTAATTTAGGCTGTAGGCTCCAGGGGCACACGTGTTCCAGGTTCAAAGGTAACAAACCATAGTGGGCTGTAGAGACAAAGCACTGCAGTGAGATGCCCCATCCCCTCTGCATCTCACTATTGGGATGGGCCATGGGGAGCTGGTGGATCAGTGATTCAGGGTCTTGGCCATCTTTTTTT
The DNA here is from genome assembly GCA_963574635.1 of Cheracebus regulus. Classification (NCBI taxonomy): domain Eukaryota; kingdom Metazoa; phylum Chordata; class Mammalia; order Primates; family Pitheciidae; genus Cheracebus; species Cheracebus regulus. The sequence goes on from CAUYQU010068941.1 coordinate 23,059, forward strand.
CTACAAAACCAGCCTCACAGCTAGAAAGACTCTTATGATTCTCTATTACAGAAAAAAAAGAGTATGACAACTAAGAAAAAAACTTGAAATAATGCTAAAAACAATGCCAACTTTTAATCTGACAGGAGAAAAGCATCTAAATTGAGAATAAAATTGGTGGATAGTGGTGGTGCTAATGCCCTTTTTTGGTGCTTCACTGTGAAACCACTGATAAATAATAAAATTACTTGGGCATGACTCTAAGGCTTTTGGGCAGTGCTGATGAATATGAAGCTAGTTCTTCAATATAAGAGCTACACAAGTACAAAAGAATTTCTGTTCCTTATCATTAAAAAGTACATATTAAACACCTAATTGTGCAAGGCATATAGTTGATGGGCAAATAAACCGTATAGAAAGTCTATCTCATGATAATTTATCTTTTGCTTTTTAGAATTCTCATTCAACCTAAAAATGCAGTTCTCCATGGCCTAAAACTGGTTCTCCAAAGGAGCAATTTCTGATACCTCTACACTGGGGACATAGTGAGAACCAATACCATCTCTTTAAAATAAGTGTTGTTCCAAATGATGGCTCCTCTTGATGTCCAACACGGCACCCAAGTACCTGATTTTAAATTACCCTAAAATCCTATGTGCCACTATAAGAGAAAAACAGGCAATTAAATTATGAGAACAATGAATATAAACAAAACAAGCATCTTTTAAAAAACATGCTTCTGGCCAGGCGCAGTGGCTCACACCTATAATCCCAGCACTTTGGGGGAGGCCAAGGTGAACAGATCACTAGAGGTCAGGAATTTAAGACCAGCTTGGCCAACATGGCGAAACCCCATCTCTACTAAAAATACAAAAATTAGCTGGGCATGGGGGTGCATTCCTGTAATCCCAGCTATGTGAGAGGCTGAGGCAAGAGAATCACTTGAACCCGGGAGGCAGAGGTTGAAGTGAGCAGAGATTGCATCACTGCACTCCAGCCTAGGTGACGTGAGACTCCGTCTCAAAAAAACAAAAAAGAAAAAAAATGCTTCTATTATCTTTTCAAATATTCAAAATTCCTAAGGAGGCTGGGTGCAGTAGCTCACGCCTATAATCCCAGCACTTTGGGAGGCCAAGGCAGGCGGATCACCTGAGGTCAGGAGTTCAAGACCAGTCTGGTCAACATGGTGAACCCCTTTTCTACCAAAAACATAAAAAATAAGCTGGGTGTGGTGGTGTGCACCTGTAATCCCAACTACTCGGGAGGCTGAGACACGAGAATCGCTTAAATGTAGGAGGTGGAGGTTGCAGTGAGCCAAGATTACGCCACTGCACTCCAGCCTGAACAAGTGAGACTTCGACTCAAAAATATATATATATCCTAAGGAATTTGCAATAATCTTAGGTTTTCTTTCTTCTGAGAACCCAGTCAGTCATTTAAAGCTGTATGTATGAGTATCTGGGATCTGGAAGCTGGTGCATGGGTTAAAACCTGGGCATTTATTTACTCACTATGTAGTCTTCATCTTCATCCTTGGGGCCAGGGCTATAATACACTCTGTAAGCTCTGGCCACTTTATCGATCTCTTCTTTGGTGCCAGTCAAGCCAACCAGTTTGGGAGAAAATTCTAAATAAAAAATGAAAGAAACAGTGAAAAATGAGAAGCTAGTAAAACAACCATCTCTACTTCAAAAAATCTATCAGTTGTAAAGCAGGTCTACTGCCACCTTCTTCCTGTGAGTCCGCAAACATTTCTTCATGATTCAAAGGAAAAGAAATTCACAAAGAGCAAATGAAAATTCTCCTTTGTAATATGTAAGTCAAATCCTTTTATGACTAACTAGTAACGACCTGGAGGGAATATTTTCTAATTACTTAAATCACATTTTAAATTGATTTTTAAAAAGTAGTTAGTTACATGTAGTTCTGAGATACACTGAAGCTTAAAAATATTATCATAAATTAAGTACTATAATTTTTCACGGCATCATATGAGGAAAAAAATCTACTTCACAACTAAGTTCATACCAGGTCAAAATATCTGTATCTTATTTTCCTGCAAATAATTTCAACACTGGTATCAGGTTCTACTGTTTACTTCTGATAAAGAACTGGCCAATTAATTAATACTAATCGTTCCCAAATCGCAATCATAACAAAGTTCTGAAACAAGGGCAAATCATTCATAGAATGTATCTGCTATTAAGTTTTTGGAATATATGTAAGTAAACTGGTTACGGTCACTTAAAACACCTGGCTTCATAAAACTACTGAAAAGACAGCCCAACATTTAACAGCAGTTTCTTCTTCTAAAGGTACAGAAGCTAATTTTTCTTTCTTGGATGAACTCATCCTAAATGATAAATTGTTCGGATACTGAAAAGACAGGCTTTTTTTTTTTTTTCTACTCTGAGTAAATAAAGAGAAAGGTGAACGAAGCCTGAGTTAGCTGTACATTCAAACTTCTTTAAAAACTAAATTGCTGAAACTGCATTTTCTAAAGACCAACTTAAAGTTTTAAAAATCTCTCCAAAATGCAACTAGTAATGACTACAACACATCAATCACTATGTGCTGTTGAAAATTACCATAAAATTTGGTATTCTGGTTAGGTACAGCAACTCACATGTCTACTCATTTGGGGATATTATGGTTTGGTTAATAATATGTGATTTTTGGGATCTAACACATGTTTAAATTAACGACTGTGTATAACTCAATGAGTTCATAAATACCTGGTTTTTACCGCTTCATGAAATGACTATGCTATTCCCCAAATTTCTGACAAATCTGTCAACTGTAGATATAAATTCTGCTTAAGTATATGTAGTAAAAACTCTAACCTTCAAGAAGAAAACATAAACATTTGTAACCTTGGGTTAGGCCAAGATTTCTTACATACCAAACTAAAAGCACTATATTAAAACAACCAACTAATAAATTTGGACTTCATTAAAATTGAAAACTGCTGTTTGAAAGGCACTGTTAAGAGACTGAAATGATAAGCCACAGACTGGCACAAAATATTTGCAAGCCACATATCTAACTTGCATCCAGAATATAAATAATACACATACATGCAAAAACAAAGAACTCTATAAAAAGCGGTCAGAACTTCACTAAAAGTAATACAGATGGCAAAGAGCATAAAAAGAAGCTTAACATTAAGTCATTAAGAAAATGTATGCTAAACTCACAAGACATCACTAAGCACCTACTAGAGTAGCTAAAGTTAGAAAGACTGGCCACACCAAGAGTGGTGAGGCCGTGGAGGAGCTGGAACTCTCATATGCTGCTGTCAGGAATGCAGAAATATACCATTTTGGAGAACAGTTTCTCGGTGTCTTAGAAAGTTAAAATACATCTACAATATGATCCAACCATTCCAATCCTAAGTATCTACTCAAAAGAAATGAAAGCATGTGTCCACACAAAAACATGTACATGAATGTTCTTAGCAGCTTTATGTGTAATAGCCAATAAATACAAAATACTCAAATGTCCATTGGTGGACTATTAGCAACAAAAAGGAATGAACTATGATACACAGAAAGTGCAGACTAATCTTTATCAACAGAAAGCAGTTCTGCAGACAGGAGAATGGGGAGGGAAAAAGGGAGCGACTGACAAGGGGAAAGGAAAACTTTTCAAGGTAACGGTATGTTCATTCTCTTGATTGTGGGATGGTTTCAGTTACAAAAGGCAACAAATTATATACTTCAAATATCTATACTTTATTGCATGTCAATTATACCTTCATAAATGTGTTAAAAGTAATTATACATACAGCAGATTCTTAATAAAACATATTTTTAAATAATCTCAAAGTTTTAGAAGGTATGTATTTGAACGTTTCATATAATAAACATAAATATAAAACTACTCTTCAGTGCTTAAAATTATCAAATCAATGTTATCATAATTAAAATTCAGATTCCTGATTTTTTTCTTCATATATATATATATATATATATATATATATTTTAATATAGAGATGGGGTTTCACCATGTTGGCCAGGCTGGTCTTGAACTCCTGACCTCAAGTGATCCACCTGCCTTGGCCTCCCAAAGTGCTGGGATTACAGGAATGAGTCACTGCTCCCAGCCCAGATTCCTGATTTTTAAGCACATATGCTAAAGAAACTTGAGTCTAGAGAAATTAAATTTGCCCACTCTCACAGCTGAATTAGAATCTAAGCATTCACTCTCAATTCTACTATAATCTATAGTCTTTAAAAGGGCCTAACAGCTTTTAACAAACATAAAAGATGTCTGATTGAAATTCCTCCATTGAACGTAATGCCTTCCTCAGAAGTAGAAAAAAACAGTCCTAAAATTCCTGTGAAAGCACCACAGACCCCTAATAGCCAAGGCAATCTTAAACAAAAAGAAGAAAGTGCAGACTAATTGGCAGGATCACACTACCTGACTTTAAAACATACTACAAAGCCATAGTAATAACCAGAACAGCAGGTACTGGCATAAAAACAGACATACAGACCAATGGAACAGAATAGAGGACCAAGAAATTAAGCCAACTGATTTCTGACAAAGGCACCAAGAACATATGCTGGGAAAGGGCAGTCTCTTCAAGAAATAGTGCTGGAATAACAGGATATCCCTATGTAGTAGAATGAAACGAGATCCTTATTTATCATACAAAATCAAATATAAATGTAGTAACGACAAATGTAAGACCGGAAACTACAAAATTACTAGAAGAAAACATAGGGGAAACACTTCAGGACATTAGTCTGGGAAAAAATTTTATAGATAAGGTCTTGAGAGCACAGACAACAAAAGCAAAAATAGACAAATGTGATCGTATCAAAATAAAAACCTTTGGCACAGCAAAGGAAACAATAAACAGAATGAAGAGACAACCTCAAGAATGGGAGAAAATACGTGCAAACTATTCATCTGAGTAGGAAGTAATATCCAGAATATACAAGGAACTCAAACATTTCAACAGCAAAAAGACAAGTAACATTTTTTAAAAGGGCAAATGATCTAAACAGACATTTCTTAAGGCATACAAATGGCCAACAAGTACATGAGAAAATGTTCGACATTGCCAATCGCCAGGGAAATGCAAATCAAAACCACAATTAGGTATCTCATCCCAATTTGAATATCACCAAAAATACAAAAAAAATAACAAATGCTGACAATGATTCAGAGCAAAGATACCTCATACACACCGTTGATAGAAATGTAAATTAGTACAACCACTGTGGATAGCAGTATGGAGGTTCCTCAAAAAACTAAAAACAGAACTGCAATACAATCCCGGAATCTCACTACTGGGTATATATTAAAAGGAGATGAAATCAGTACATTGAAGAGATGTCTGCATTCCCATGTTTACCGCAGCACTATTCACAGTAGCCAAGACATGAACTCCAACAGTAATCAACAGGTGCATGGATAAAGAAAACGTGGTATACATACATCACGGAATACTATCCAGCCATACGGAAGAATGAAATCCTGTCATTTGTGGCAACGTAGATGAGCCTGGCGGATACTATTAATATGTTAAATGAAAAAAGTCAGGCACAGAAAGATAAATACTGCATGCTCACATTTATATGTAGAAGCTAAAAAAGTTAGCTCACAGAAGTAGAGAGAAGAACTGTGGATATGAGAGGCTGGAAAGGGTAGGGAGGACAGGGACTCTGTACCCCATAAATATGTACAACTGTTATATGTCAATTAAATAAGTTATGTGTTTGTCATAGTAAATGTTTTATTTATATATTTTTAAGACGGAGTTGTTGCTCTGTTGCCCAGGCTGGAGTGCAGTGGTGTGATCTCAGCTCACTGTGACTTCTGCCTTCTGGGTTCAAGTAATTGTCCTGCCTCAGCCACCTGAGTAGCTGGGATTACAGGCACACCACACCATGCCCGGCTAATTTTTGTATTTTTAGTAGAGATGGGCTTTCACCATGTTGGGCAGGCTGGTCTCGAACTCCTGACCTCATGATCCACCCACCTCAGTCTCCCAAAGTGCTGGGATTACAGGCGTGAGCCACCATGCTCAGCCTGTCATAATAAATGTTTTAAATTTTAAAACATGTGCTGAGTTCAAAACATGTTTAATTATTCATCTTTAATCTCCCAATTAACATACTTCCAGAATATATGTTTGTGCTAATTTTACAAAGGAGAAAATGAGTCACAGCGCTGAATTAGAAGCAATGTGTCCTTACTCTCAACTCAAGGCTCTATTAACTTAGTTGATATATGAAGGCCAAGTTCAAATCTTTTCTCTGTGGCAAAATAAAGAGAGCACTGCATCAGGAATTGAGAAACCCATTTCTTATTTATGCATTGACTATCCATAACAACAATTCCTAGCTTCAACTTTTTATTTGCCCATAAAATTGGTGATAATGCCATTTGTCCTATTGCACAAGGCACTGTAAGGTTCAAGTGAATTGTTATTTCAAAAACTCTAAGAGCTAAATAAATGTAAAGTATTATTAATAAAACATACCTTTCACATAATTTGCGATGGCTTCTTTTGTGTCCCTCTCTGGGTCAATGCTGATGAAAAGTGGAGTTAGATTTGGCAAAGTTGGAATGTTATCTGAAAGAGAGTTCCAATTAGTCAGTATTCATACCCTAAGGGACAAGACAAAACCAGAAATAAGAGGAGAGTATAGGATGTGCTAGACAGCTAGGTGTTTTGGAAATAGGAACATTTTTTTTTTTTCCAGAGATGGGGTTTCACCATGTTGGCCAGGCTGGTCTTGAACTCCTGACTTCAGGAGATCCACCTGCCTCGCCTCCCAAAGTGCTAGGATTACAGGCATGAGCCACCACACCCGGCCTCAGAAAGATATCTTAACATTCAGATGGAGAGGAAGAAGAAGGGGATGGTATGACCTTTAGGAGGAGCAGACCCATATACGGTAGTATTATCTGTGGTGGATAATATAAGGATGCATATCCTATCAAATGTCTGCACCACTGCATAAATGTTCTTACCCTGGATAATATCATATGGCTACTTAACTCTTAAACCAATCCAGTATCTGTAGGTTTTTTCACTCCCACTGTATCTCAAGGGCAAGAAGGTAAACTGTTAATAAGAACGGCATATCCTGAAATCATTCCCTTTATGGAGGAGGCACCCTTCCTCCTTACTAGTACTAGTAAAATGCCACAGACTGCAGACCATTGCAAAGAATTCCTAATCTAATTGTCACAGTCACTGGGGAAGAGGCAATGGTAGTGTCAGTGATGCAAGGCTACGATAAAGGAAGGGACACAAAAGCAGAGTTAAGGGAGACCAGTCTGACATTTTTTTAAGTGATCTAACATTTAACCTCAAAGCAAGCTTCCTTCGGTGGAGAATAAGGTCACAGGATTCAAACTACAGGAACTTACTGCTTATTAGACTATGAAATTCTTATCAATACCACTAATTATGCCAAACAAGCCAAATGCTAAGATTTTATGTTCTTACAAATCATATAATTGCAAAACCCCACCTAACAATAAGTACAAGAATGTGAAAAACATAGCAATACTAAGTAAACATATACTTTGTATAGTTAGTGATGGCTTTCTTACCTATTTCATCCACGACGTGAATCATCTTTTCTAGTTCTTCTGGACAGATATCAGGGCAATGAGTGAAGCCAAAATAAATCAATATCCACTGACCCAGGTAGTCCTTGTCAGTTTTAGGCTCCCCAGTATGAGTTGTGAGGGAAAATGGTCCCCCAAGTAAAGGCTTCCCGATCTGTCGGTTCATTTCCTTTTCTACCTCTTAAAGAGACACAAACATACACACCAAAAAAGTAAGTCAATTTAACCAGAGGTACTCAAATACCTGACATATGGCTAGTACTATGCTAGTCACGTTGGGGGCATAAAATGTGGAAAAAAATAGTTTCAGTTTTCAAGCTAAAAAAATCTTTTCAGAAAAAGAAGCACAAAACATTACAACAAAATCAAATGAAATGCTATGGTATGTTGTAAAAAAAATTTCTTCTTCTTCAGGAACAACTGAGTCCTAAGCCATCAGGTGTGTCCACGCTGGGGGCAGGGAGGAGCCACAGTGGCCTAGAGCCGAATGTCTGAACCCAAGCAGGGTTCAGTGAGTGGCATGGAATAGGCAGTCTTGTCCTGAGGGTGCTGAGGAGGGCAACTGCATGAGGAGGGGACAGTGGTGATGGGACCTTAGTTACACACAGGAAATTGATGAAATAAATGAATACATTAAAGACAAAAGAGTTACAATAGGAAAGGGAGTCAACTGTGGAGAGGAAGAAAACTAGGATGAACCTTGTAGTACTGGAAATAAACTGGAGGTGCTAGTGTGAGCTTCTGTCTATATAGATATACATATAAAATAAATATAGATGTACATAAATACATCTGCTTTCTCACCATGTCCACTGTGAGGACACGGAGCAGACACATACCAAGAACCATGAGCCTAGAACCTGACTTCTAAATATCATTCTTCACTAAAAGGAAACAGCTGTTTGGGGAAATGGCTGACATCAGGGTTGCGGCAAAGAAAGTGTAAAATGAGGCTAGAACCTCTTGTTGTGGCAGAAGGAGAGCAGAACTCAGAATACTGGAAACACAAAGCCTACACAAAGGGGCTCCCACTGGTCAATCTGGGACAACTTGAGCATCAAAATAAAGAGAATGTGTATTAAAACTAAATGAATACATAGCAAACAAGTTCATAGATATAAATAAATGAATACACTGAAAGTTTGATGGGGAACAGAATATGTAAGTATACATATATAAATACAAATCACAAAAGAACATTAATTACATGACCAACTTTTCAGTAGAAAACCTGTTAATAGACACACATCAATCAAGTGATCAAACTGAGCATTATCAGTAATGGGACAACTGGTACTATGTGGTATGTGACCAGATGCAAGGAGAATACAGCATTACTATTGTGATGCTCCTGCCAAAGGTACACAACTTGAATGACTTGAATGAGGAAACATTAGACAAATCCAAACTAAGGGGCATTCTACAAAATAACTCTTCTGTAACTGTCAAAGCTCTCAAGGTCATGGGAGTCAGTTACAGCCTGGGAAATTGTTAAAGCCTGGGAGGAGACTAAGTAGCTAACAACTAGCTACAAGGTATGGTTCTGAAATGGATCCTTTTGCTATGAAACATAAAGTAGCAAAACTTGGAAGACTGAACTCTAATCAAAACCTGAAGATTGTCTGAAGACTGAACAGTAGTAAAATATCAGTGTTAATTTTCTGATTTTGATAGTTGTATTGTGGTTACGTTGGAGAAGGTCCTTGTTTGTAGGAAATACACCAAAAAGTATTTGGAGCTGATGAGGCAATATGTCAGTAAATAAACACTCTTGAATTATCTAGAAGACTTTAAAGATTATTTCATAATACATTTTTTCAATAAAACAAATGTTAACATTGCACTTGAAATTCCAAACTAAAGTCAAAAAAAAAACACCTCTATATTCTAGAATTTTCCTGCCACAAATTTCTTAGCTTTTGTTTCTCTGTGAAACTAAAGGAACTTATTGCTAATTAGAGACTCCAAGGAACAGAAAGATTTAAACAGTAAAGATTTACCTAAAAACGTCCAAACCAAATCTTGAAAGTCCTAAGATATTCACTAAAATATAAAGTTCTTATAAACAATTTCTAAATATTTCAAGATGTTAATCCAGAGCAGATCCTGGCATTTCCTGACCAGGCTCTCTTCACCTCCCCTTTATTCACAGGGTGTATGCAGTATTTACTCACACTATGCTCCTTGCCTCATCCCTAGAAAGCCTTCTCAAATCCCAAGGCTGGGGCTTCCTTTTGCTCTCAGAACATGCTAAGCTTCCTTCTGGCCTGGCAGAATTGCATCTAGTAAAATCCTTTACTTGTCTATTTTCCTGCTGTGTGCACCTCAGACTCAACTGCATCTTAGTCATCTTTGTACCCTCCAGACTTCATCTTGCCCAGTCAAATCTGTCCACTGTGTATCTTTTAATATTGTTAGGCAGTGGTATCCTAGCTTGGATCCTGGAACAGATAAAAGACACTGACAGAAAAACAAGTGAAATACAAAGAGAATCTGTAATTTAATTAATAGTTGTGTGCCATTTAAAATTTCGTAGTTATGAAAATTGTTCCGTGGTTATGCAAGGTGTTAGTTAATATTAGGGGAAGCTAGGTGAAAGGTATATGGAATCTATGCTATCTTTGCAATTTTTTGGTAAATCTAAAGTTGTTTCAAAACAAAAAGCTTGAAAACAACAAAAAAGGTGGTAGTCCATAGCCAGGAAGAACTTTATTCAGGGCTGACCAGATGATATCTACTTACCCTCTGCCTTTTTTTTCTTGATGTACTTCATTCCAGCCAGCAAAGCTCCTCCAACAGCAAATGTGATTGCTAAAGACTTCCAGGAAACAGGCTACTGGGGCAGGGATTTCAAAAATAAAAATTCTAGTAAGATGCAAACATTTAACCATATAAACTTATGACAGCGGTTTTTAATATACATATACACAGGCCATGATGTTATTAAATGTGCAAAATGCTTCAGGGATGAGAAAATGTCCAAAGTTTCTGTGGATGCAGTTTCGTCTGAAATCTGAATTACAAAGGCACTCATCTCCAGAGGAAAGTTCCCTAAGTCAGTTTCTCTTCGAGTAAAAAAACAACCCCAAAAGCTCAAGTACCATGATTGTGACTATGTGTGACCCCGGCTCCAATCGTGATTTAAAAACCAATTAATGGCAGGACGCAGTAGGTCAAGCCTGTAATCCTGGCACTTTGGGAGGCCGAAGTGGGTGGATCACCTGAGGTCGAGAGTTAGAGACCAGCCTGCCCAACACGGTGAAACCCCGTCTCTACTAAAAATACAAAAATTAGCCGGGCGTGATAGCCGGCGCCTATAAATCCAGCTACGCCGGAGGCTGAGACAGCCGACAAGCTTGAATTCGGGAGGCGGAGGTTGCAGTGAGCCAAGATCGCCCCCACTGCACTCCAGCCTGGGCAACACAGCAAATCTTCATCTCAAAAAAACCACAAAAACCTAAACAAAACAAACAAACAAACAAAATAATTATCCGCTTGTGCTGATACGGAAAATACAAATAAACCAAACCAAATTTGGGAGGTTAACCTAACTCTGACTTCCAGAAGCAACAAACCCAAAGTAGAAGGGGCATCTAAAAGTGGAGCTTCTTGCAAATTACACCCATTAATTCTTTGTACTCTTATTTAAGTCCCCAAATAAGGAAGATGTTGGGAAACTAGGCCTAACTCATTAACCTTCCCTCAGCTCCGAAAATCCACTTCTCTTAACAGAGGGTAGTGGCTCTCAAGTTCTTTCTGGGTCAGAACTAGAATTCGAGAGAAACCCCCGAAAAAAGGCGTAACCATACATAACTAAGTTCCACTTTTTGTTTCAAATTCAACGTATACCTGGAACCTCTGGAGAGGGCTCAAATGACATAAAAGCGTTCTGACTCCTCAATCACGGTAAACTTCAGGTTCACACCCTTAAGAAAACCCCAAACTTAATTTTTTGGCGGAAAAGCTAACATAAAATCCAAGTCCGGGCACCTAGCCACGTTGAGAGCGTGTAAGTTCTCAAGTTCTCTCTTGAGCACTGGGACTTCCGGCAAAGCACGGGAATTTCGCAGGATGAGATTCCTTGACCCAGGTAACCCGCCCAAGCTGACAACTTTAGGGCAGGCGGGGTAGTGTCTGAGGTTACGACCAAGTAAGATGTGGCCGCTGGTCTGGTAACAGCCGCGACAAGCACCGGAAGGGTTATGCACTCACCCCGGGCTTCGAGGGGCGCCAGGGGTCTCCGCGGCCCTTCTGCTGGGGCCCAGACGACCCCGGGGATGGCGGCGTCGCCGTGCAGAGGGGCCGGCTTCCCAGGGAGTAGCCAGGAAACCCCGAGGCCCGCCACGCCTCCTCTTGCCGCGCGCAGAACTGCCTCAGCAAGACTCTCGCAGTCCCCTCGGCCGGGCCCCAAAGCTCGAAACCGCGAGGCAAGAGGCGCCAAAAGTGGCCACCCAGAGGCCACATAACTCGTCCGGGTACCCGGACCAGCATCGCCACGAATCTCGGACACTTGTCTCCTTTGACCCTCCCCGCGATTTCCGGTAACGTTCCGCTTCCTCCGGAAGTCGGAAGGAGCCGCTCTGTCCGTCCCGCTCGGTGGTGGCGTGGTTTGCATAGCTGGTAGTCAAGGTCCTTTCAGCCGTGGGGCCGGCGCCCGGTAGGTAGTTCCTTGCGGCGGGAGGCGGGTCCGGCGCGGGCTAGGCGGTGCTAAGGGGCCGCAGGACCGTGGGACCGCGGAGCCCTGGGAAGGAGGTTGCCTTAGGGGTCCAGGCTGCGCGGCTGGGCCGAGGCCAGGCAGCCTCGAGCGCTGGGGACGCCCCGCCTTGTTCGCGGGCTTAGGTGACCACAGCTGGCTTCTCTCCCCGGGGACACCCACAGCTCAGAAAAGAGAAAACACTGCCTAGAGGCCTGCGGGACTGGGCAGCCCCCTTAACCCTCCATTGTCTGGCCAGCTTTGTCAACCTCGTCCTGCCAGCCAAGAGGAAGTGCAAGATTGTTGACTCCTTTGCATCCTTGATATAGAAACCGACTCATTAGAACTCCCATTTTTAACTTAAAAAATTGCTCATTAGGATAATTTGAGTCGTTAGGGTGTCCTGGAAGACTTTAAATGCCCAGCACTTCTAGTCATGTAACATTATAATGTAACCTGATTAATAAAGCATAGCAATGTATAAAGAAATGTAGACGGCACGATACCCCATCTCTTAACTTAGTCTTCTTGGGACCCAGTTTCTTAAAATACTCTCACGGACTACCTTGCTCCCTACAGTTTCGCGATTTGAAGTTTGTTGATGGGCTCCTCATCTGGAACTGCGTATGTTACGTGGGTATATCCCCATATTAATGAGGCCAAGAGCATTCGTAGGTTTTTCGTTCTTGGTGAAAGTCTAACTTCGTTCCGTCTGCCTTTATTTATGTCTCAATATCCTCAATATTAATCACTCCCTCCCCGCCCCTACCTCGGTTTTGCTCTTTTTGCCCAGGCTGGAGTGCAGTGGCCCCATCTCGGCTCACTGCAGCTTCCGCCTCCTGGATTCAAGCGATTCTCCTGCCTCAGCTTCGCAAGTAGCTGGGATTACAAGGCATTCGCCACCACACCCGGCTATTTTTTTGTGAACTTCCCAGCACCGTAAGGTGTTTGCTTCATTTTTGTTCCAGACCGTTGCCACTTGTGCCTAGCCCCTAACCACAGACATTTCCTGCCCCAACTTTCCTTTTCTCTTTGTGTGGTCTCTACTTATAAAAGGCTTGCTCATCCACCTTCCTGCATCCTTAGGCTAGGAGCCTCTGTTACAATAGTTTCTCTCAACAAAGTCTCTCTTTATTAATCTCTGGACTTCCCTTGCTGCCCCCTTCACCTTGGACAATAGAGTGAAGGAAACATACATATTTCAGCGTAGAGCTACCTTCTTTCATAAGTTCATTATTGATGCTTGAAGGCTTTCCACAAGGAACTTCAGCCTTCTGCCAATCTTTATTAGAAAAGTTTTATTACTATAATCTTGTAGCAGCTTTTCAGCAATTAAGCATCCCTGGGTATGGGAGGCCTCAGGCAGATGGATCACTTGAGCCCAGGAGCTTGAGACCAGCCTTGACAACATGACGAAACTCCATCTCTAAAAACAAACCAAAAAAGCCAGGTGTGATAAATACTAGCTGTATTACTAGCTGTAGCTATCAGGGAGGCTGAGTTAGGAGGTCACTTGAGCCCAGAAAGTTGAGGCCGCAGTGAGTCATGACTGCGCTACTGTACTCCAGCCTGGGGAATGGAGCCAGATCCTATCACAGAAGGAAAAAGAAAATCTCTTATGCCTAAGGTGGTTTTCACAAAATGCTGGCTGCTTATCCTGTACCATGACTTGATAGGAATTTTGAGATAAGCTCTTACAAAGTTTTCTATATTATTCTCTTCTATTAAAATGTTGCAGTAGTTTCAGTTATCTGAGGCTCATTAGACAGACAATTTTCAGATATGTAATTTCAAAATTATTTTCTTAACACACATATAGTACTTTATGGTTTACAGAGATTTACAAAGTAGTAGTTCACTGTGATCATAACTCAGTTGAATCTCACAATAACCTGTTGAGGGTTATTTTGCTGTAGGAAGCACAAGGACTATTCTGGGTCTTTAATTTCATAGGTTTTGGCACTTCATAATACCTCTTTAAAACGTAGATAATGTAGCATATAATATAAATGGTGCAGGCAAACTTTGAAAACAAAGTTGACAAAAAACTTACCATTCTCCTTTCTATTCAAAAGCAAAATATTTCCTTACATCTAATTTTTCCAGATTTTATTTTCTCTAAATTTTTGAATTTTTTTTTTTTTTTTTTTGGAGACAGAGTCTTGCTGGAGTGCAGTGGCACCAGCCTGGAGTACAGTGGCACGATCTCGGCTCACTGCAACCTCCATCTCCTGGGTTCAAGCAATTCTCGTGCCTCAGCCTTCTGAGTAGCTGGGACTACAGGCGCGTGCCACCAGGCCCCTGGATAATTTTATTTTTATTTTTTGGATTTTAGAGATGGGGTTTCACCATGGCCAGGACAGTCTCCATCTCCTGACCTTGTGATCCACCCACCTCGGCCTCCCAAAGTGTTGGGATTACAGGCATGAGCCACTGTGCCCAGCCTGAATTTTTTTTTTCTTTTTTAAACTTTACATATACATTTTTAAACACACATAAAATAGTTAGAATAAACCTTACCTACCCATTTCTAGCTTCAACAATTATCCTCTACTCACTGATCTTTTCTGCGTCTGTATTTGGTAGAGGGAGGGGCTATTTTGAAAAAATTTCCTGACATTAGAATGCTTATTAATTCTAAGTTTCCTTGCTGGAGGTGGTCTTGGGTTTTTGATCTCTCTGTTCACTAGGACCAATCTTTCTGAGCTCCCCCAACATCTCCCTGAACCATGAAAGGAAAGGCTGAACTCTCTAGGAGACTCAATTCCCTGCCACCTGGTTCTTTTTGCCCTGCCTTGCTCACTTCTGATCCTGACTGTCTGTCCCTGAATATGTTTGTGAAAGCTGCAATGCCCCCAAGTCAGAAACTTGAGCACCAACATGAAGCTCAAAGGAAATGCTCACTGGAGCATTTCAGATTTTGAATTTTCATATCAGGAATACTCAACTGGGCTAGGCGCAGTGGCTCACACCTGTAATTCCAGCGCTTTGGGAGGCTGAGGCGGGCAGATCACCTGAGGTCAGGAGTTCGAGACCAGCCTGACCAACATGGAGAAACCTGTCTTTACTAAAAATACAAAATTAGCCGGGCATGATGGCACATCCCTGTAATCCCAGCTACTCCAGAGGCTGAGGCAGGAGAACTGCTTAAACCCACGAGGCAGAGGTTTTGGTGAGCTGAGATTGCACCATTGCACTCCAGCCTGGGTAACAAGGTAACAGTTCTTAGGATAGCCTTGAGTTTTTCTAAACTGAGCTGTGTTCCAGTGGAAGGTGTATTTGAGAGGCTTTTGGTATCAAATGACAGAAAATCAATTTGATGTAGCTTTAAGCCCAGGAGAATTTATGCGCTGATATGTGTGCCCACATGACCAGGGATGGTTCTAGCAGGGACAGGTGAATTTAGGTATTCAGCTAATGTTTTCAGAAATCTCCGTCTTTCCATCTTTCAGAATTGTTTCCTTCTATGTTGGATTTCTTGCCAGTTAATTTTTCTTCAAAAATTGAAGCCTTAGTTTATCAGTGGAGGAGAAACAGTGACTACTTTTGCTGGTAGTCACTTAGATGAATTTTTGTATTTCCTGTAATTGTATTGAAGTTCTCCGCTTTTCAAATCAGATTACCTCTAATTTATACACCCTCATGTATACTTACTGACTTGATATCTAGTGAGACTTTTCAGATAGGTGCTGCAGAAAGAAATGGGCAAATTAAAAACAAATATATGAGGACACCATGTTTAAGAATTTCCATCTCTTTCTGGTGCTGTTTTACCTATTTTAGGGCTAGTTATACCAAATCAGATTGAGGAAGAAAGTAGCTGAAGCTCATAATGAGGTGGATTAAAGAGTGTATCATTAGTAACAACAGTTTTAGAATGAAAAGAGACAAGTTGAAGTCTTATCCTTATTCCGATTGTGGAGTTGTTGTCTTCATCACTTATAGGAGTACTCCTAGAGTTGGGATTTCACATGTCTGTAGAGGATGAAGTAGGAACTCTGTAGATGCATTGGGTAAATAACTAGAGACTAGGAGTGTGAAAGTAATTTTAGAAAGTCAAATGAATTTTTAGGTTTTAAATAATTCAGACACAACAGCAACAGTTTATTACTATAGTCTTTATGACAAAAATGGTTGACAATTTAGAATCTTGGCCTTTGATTTTTGTTTGAATCATTAGCGTTCTGGGCTCTTTTAAGAGATTATAATTTAACAATCTAATAATAGTTTTTTCAAGTTTAAATCTTGCTCTTTCTGGCCATTGACGCAGAGCAGAGATCATTTGTAAGAAGAAAAGATTTCCTATTTTCTGTTTTGATTGTGGAGTAGGTTAATATTCAAGTTAAAAAGAAAAAAAAAAATTGTTCAAATGAGGATCCAGAGCTAGGTGTAGTGTCTCATACCTGTAATCCCAGCTACTTGGGAGGCTGGGGTGGAAGGATTGCTTGAGCTCAGGAGTTCAAGACCAGCCTGGGCAACATAGTGAGACCCTGTCTAAGAAAAAAAAAAATCCACACACAAACAAAAAAAGCAAATTTGAATCCCAGCTATTGAAGAACCAGGAACCACCGCTCACAGTAATGATAATAGTCACATTAGTTTTTGTGCTGGATTTTTTGTTTGTTTAAAGTTATTCCTCTCCTTTCATATCTTTATTGCCTCCCCCTCATCCATTACTTCAGATATAAACTGTGAGAAACTTATTTTGGGTGACCTACCCACCAAGGAAGAAAAAGACTAGCCCGACACAAAATAATGCATAATAGGAATCTTTTACAACATACATACAATGAATGAATGTCATACGTAGCTTTCCAAAAAAAAAAAAAAATCTAGAAGTTTTGATAGAATTATTTGGTGTTTGTGGGAGAGGGGTTTTACGTCTGTGTGTGTGTTTAAAATAAGTATGTATTTCTCAAAAATCAGCAATTATTCCAGATTTAAATTTGGCTTTATTAGCATTAGAATCCCTATGTATTGATAAGATACTACCCTTTTATCAATTGTTACTATTCTGAAAGATAGAGACTATCATCTATTTTACAGAAGAGAAAACAAGCATTTTAGAGGCTTAGTAATTTAGACCAAAGACTGCTGGACTCTAAAGCCCATGTACTTTTTCCTGTATCAAGCTGCCTAATGAATTAACCTTTAATATTCTCTATCATTTTCTTCAGTGAAATTGGGAAATTAAAATGTTTATAATTTAGTTAATTATTATTTTTTTACTTTAGTTTATTTAGAAACCTGTTAGGAGGTTATGGATGATAAACCCAATCCTGAAGCCCTAAATGAGAATTCAGAGCATCTTTTCTCCTTTGGAGTTATCGCAGATATTCAATATGCTGACTTGGAAGATGGCTTTAATTTCCAAGGAACTAGGCGGCGATACTACAGACATAGTCTTCTTCACTTACAGGGTGCCATTGAAGACTGGAATAATGAAAGCAGCACACCCTGTTGTGTCCTTCAGCTTGGAGATATAATCGATGGATATAATGCACAGCATAATGCATCGGAAAAGTCCTTAGAAGTTGTTATGGACACATTCAAGAAGCTTAAAGTTCCAGTTCATCATACATGGGGAAACCATGAATTCTATAACTTCAGTAGAGAGTATTTAACACACTCTAAACTTAACACAAAGTTTCTAGAAGACCAGAGTGAACATCATCCCGAGACTATGCCTTCAGAGGATTACTATGCTTATCATTTTGTACCATTCCCTAAATTCCGGTTCATTTTACTTGATGCATATGACTTGAGTGTCTTGGGCGTGGATCAGTCTTCTCCAAAATACCAGCAGTGTATGAAGATATTGAAGGAGCACAATCCAAATACGGAACTGAATAGTCCTCAAGGTGAATTATTCCTTTGAGCTGAGAATCTAATAGATTGTCTTTAAATTCTTCAGCTACCTTTTATTCAGCAGGAAGATGGACAATTAAGGTAAAAGTATATTGTCACTTGTTCAGGGTCAGGATTTCTCACAAGCCTGCTCTCACATGGATTGATTACAGTTCATTCAAGATTGCAAATCAAACAGATATTTTAAATGCCTGTTCTAGGCCAGGCACTTTTTCTAGGGCTAGCTATTCAGAGCTGTAAACAATACTAACAATTCCACTTTTTTGATGAATGGAATGGAGGGAACAAACACAGTAAATGAGCAAGGCAGATGATAAATGAAACAGAAACAAGATTATTTCTATGGTCATAAGTGCTACCAAGGAAATAGAGTATGATGTTACAGAGTGTTATTGAAAAGGATTAGGGTTACTATTTTAGATTAGGTGATCAGGGAAAGCATCTCCAAGGAGAAGGATATTTAAGCCGAGACCTAAATGACAAGGAGGAGTCTTCCTTGGAAAGAATGGGCATAGAGATTCAGCAGACAGGGAAAAACATGCAAAGGCACTAAATGGAATAAGACTTGAGCACTGTTGAGAGTACAGGAAAGGGCCAGTGGGGTACAAGATGATTTTGGAGTGTAAACAGGGCCAAGAATATGTAGTGGCTCAGTGGACTTAATAAGAAGTTTGCATTTTTAATATAATGGAAAGCCAGCCAAGTTAGCGGGGACTGTCAAGATTAGGAGTGAGATGCAGTGTGATTTATTTATATATTTTTCTAAATGCTTGTGATTTCCTATTTTAAGTTGATTGTTGCTAATCAAATATTCCTACAGAAAAATAAGTATCCCTACATTAACTAAATTTGAATGTCCAAATGAGAGGAAAAATGACTTTTGATGGGTCTAAAATTACTGAATTCATTTCAGGACTTTCTGAGCCCCAGTTTGTCCAGTTTAATGGAGGATTCAGCCAAGAACAGCTAAACTGGTTGAATGAAGTACTTACGTTCTCTGATGCAAACCAAGAAAAGGTGGTGATTGTGAGTAAGTATTTAAATTACCTGATTACATTAACATTTTAGAGATTCGGAAAAGTTGGGCATTAAAGCATACTAATATTATTTGTGTTTCGATATCCTCTTTCTATAAAATGGACACTTTAAAAATTTTTATTTAGAAACCACCTGAATGTAAGATGAACATTTAAGGATGAACCAAGAAAGAAACGTAAATAACAGAAACATCTTGCCATATATGGAGCCTGTGAGTTGGCCCTTTAGGTTCTAAGTCGAATTTCCTCAAATGAGGTCAGTTTATTAAGTAACTTCTCTTTTAAACATTAATATTATTATTGAAATCATTGTAGATTCACATGCATTTGTAAGAAATAATTCAGATCAATCACTTAGCTGCTTTGCCCCGTTTCCTCCAATGTTAACATTTTGTAAAACTTTAGTATAATATCACAAGCAGAATATTGACATTAATACAGAAATCAAAACTCCAAAAGTTTAGCTTTTTCCAAGTTTTTTTTTTTTTAAACCTTCTCTCCATAAGAGAAGCAAGAACCAAAAGGTGAAATAACTTCACCATGATAACTTAGACATAAAAATTGCCAAGCAACTTGACTCAAAATTAAAACATGTTGAATTAACTATGGCTAACATGGTGAAACCCCATCTCTACTAAAAACCCATGAAAAAATTAGCAGGGCACACGCCTGTAGTCCCAGCTACTTGGGAGGCTGAGGCAGGAGAATTGGGTGAACTGGGAGGTAGAGGTTGCAATGAGCCGAGATCATGCCACTGCACTCCAGCCTGGGTGACAAAGTGAGATCCGATCTCAAAAAAACAAAAACAAAAGAAAAACAAGCTGAATTCTAATGTGTGGAATCCAGGTTGCAATCAGCTTAATAAAGGAGATGCCACACTAAACAATTTATTAGTGGAAGTCAATACCAGGGCTTGGATCCTTTCCTCAAAGTAGGAAGGGGGAGTTTCTTAAACTCTAATGAAGTAATTTCTAATTGAGAAATTCAGTTCGGGCCCATACCAAATCTCAGCCTTAGAGATCTGCCTGTCAGCAAAGTGGCCACCGAACAGAGACCACTGCTGCCTAGATGAAGCAGAACTGGTATCACAGGGGATACGTGGTACAGGCTCAGTGGCAGTGAGCACTTTCCATTCTCTAGCTGTGCCTCCCACACGGTCACAAGGAAGTTAGATTTGTATTATTTTCATTTAGAATTGTTTTTAGTAGATACACTGCCGTCAGAGATTGTAGGAATCTAGGGGTACTTAAAACATATATATGTGTGCACACATGTGTGAAGATGCATACACAGATCTGAATTTGAATTCGCAGCGTGGCTGGGAGGAGACTTGGTTTGGAGGTTGAGATTAGAGCCCTTGTTTTAGAATTAGATGGTGTGGGATAATAGATTAGAAGGCTGGACTGAGAGCCAGAAGGACAGGATGCCATTCTGGCTCTTGTTTTTGTGAACTGTGTGGTCCTGGGCAAATAGTGAACCTACAAACAGCAGTGTTCTCAATAGTGTATCTAATGCAATTATGAATATGAAACCCCTTTGAAAATGGTAGGGCATTCAGAGAGATGATTAGATAAAACTAGATTTCTATCTATAAATGTAGTTTTTCCTTATTACTCTTCCACTGATGTGGTAAAAACATGTAGATGGAGCAGAAGTGTTTCTGCTACCATTGGAATGCCAAGTGTCATTCAAAGGTTGGAAGAGATGGTGTGCCCTTGGGTTGTTGGAATGATATGACTCCTTTTGGCTCTACAATAAGTCGTCTGAGAAACTAGGATACTTCTTGTGTCTGCTTTTAAGTTTTCCACTGCCAGCCTTTACTGGAGCTGAAAGGAACCTAGAGATCATATGGCCAAACTGCTGAATTTTAAAGATAAAGAAATTGAAGCCCAAAGAGATTGAAGCATAGCAGAGTCACGTAGCTACTGACAGCACTGTGATTAGAATCCGTGTTTTATGTCTCAGTTCCCTTTACCATGCAATGCTGGGTTCTTCCCTTTTTTTTATTCATGGTGGTACACCTATCTAATTTAGCAATCTCTTAAGTTTCTTCCACTATTTGCTGTAAGCTTAAAAACTGGAAAAGCAGACTTAACAACTGAATAATTCAAGTTTTATTTAGCAAAGTTTAAAAGTTATAGTGTGATAGATTTCTTAACTTTCATTGTGGCTACTCCGAGGTCATCCTACTTTTTGAATTTTGGCTGTGCATTTGGAAGGACAGAATTGCCATTAGCTGAGACAGGGGACACTGCAGGATGAGGGGTTTGAGTGGAGAGGACAGGGGTTCAGGTTTGGAAATGTAAGTTTCAGATGCTTACTGGACATCATTGGAGATGCTGAGTGAGCAGTTCAGACATCAGAAATCTGAAATTCAGAATAGAGATTTGGGCTAGCTATATACATGTGGAAATTTAAAGAGTATATAGATGACATTTAAGGCATGTAAATCACTAAAAGATCACCAACGCATTAGGTATGAATAAAGAAGTCCAAGGACCAAGCATTCAGGCACTCCTGGTAAGACCTTGGGGAAATGAGGGGAAACCAGCAAAGGAGATTGGAAATTAGTGGCCATTGAAGTTAGGGAAAAACTAGAAAGACACCATTAGGAAATACAGTGGTGTCTTCAGAGCCAAGTTTTTCAGAGAGAAAGGAACAACTAATTGTGTCAAATGCTGCAAGGACTTGATAGATGAGTCAGTATGGCTTCGAGATACTCACATGCCTTTGGATGCTTAGCCCTTAGGTGGTAATCAGGGCATGTAAGCACTTTTAAAAAAAAAAACTTGTATTACAAACAAGTATTAAGCAGAAGCATGTTTAAATTTTAGGATAAAAATGAACAGTAATAGAAAAAAAAATGATTTAATGGGAAGATGCAATGTGAGCTGTACTTCAGAGTGAGCACCATGGCCT
Organism: Cheracebus regulus; assembly: GCA_963574635.1. Taxonomy (NCBI): domain Eukaryota; kingdom Metazoa; phylum Chordata; class Mammalia; order Primates; family Pitheciidae; genus Cheracebus; species Cheracebus regulus. Next base: position 45,154 of record CAUYQU010068941.1, read on the forward strand.
GATGTATGGTATTTGCTCATAGATGTGTTGCCGTTAGAAATTCAAAACTCTGCTTCCATATACTTCCTGTGGACACCAGAATAAATCTTCTTTGTTTTAACTCAGTTTTTCATCTGTAAAGTGGGTATGGCTACCTTGATGTAATGGGTGTTTAAAATCCCATAAATCAGTTCTGAGACATTGTTTATATAAATGACACATAATCCATGGGCCATCCCTAAACTGTTCGTCCATTCATTCATTCATTTATATTTACATTTTTATTTTTCGAGATGGAGTCTCACTTTGTCACCCAGGCTGGAGTGTGGTAGTGTGATCTTGGCTCACTGTAACCTCCCCCTCTCAGGTTCAAGCAATTCTTCTGCCTCAGCTTCCTGAGTAACTGGGACTACAGATACCTACCACCATGCCTGGCTGATTTTTGTTTTTTTAGTAGAGACAGGGTTTCACCATGTTGTCCAGGCTGGTCCTGAACTCCTGACCTCAGGTGATCTGCCTGCCTTGGCCTCCCAAAGTGTTGGGATTACAGACGTGAGCTACCACACCCAGCCTGTTCTTTTATTTGGTGTTAAATAATTCTGTGTATATAACATTCACGTTTATGGAAATTGGTGGGACTGGATTCCAGCACAGCATCTGCCCAATTTCCGGCTGCCTCTGCAGACTGTCCTGCATAGGACACCCTCAATCTTCCTTGGTGTTTGGGCAACTTGAGATGACGTAGGCCTCAGAGGTTCAGGTTTTGCTTCTGCAGCAGCTTGTCGCACGTCATGTGAACTGTCTCACCCTTCTTCCATGCTCCAGAGACGTGGCTGTAGGTGGCCTAGTGTTTTCATGGGTGTGAATTCCCTCTGGACTCAGTTCATTTGCATAATGAGATAGCAATTTTTTTTTCTTTTTCTGAGTGCTAGCTTTTAGCCATATATTTTTATAGAAGAGAGGTTTCTTAATTGGCTCATAACTCTTCTTTTCTTTAACTAACAGGCCATCTTCCCATTTACCCTGACGCCTCTGACAGTGTGTGTCTGGCCTGGAACTACAGAGATGCCTTGGCAGTCATTTGGTCTCACAAGTGTGTGGTGTGTTTCTTTGCTGGTCACACCCATGATGGTGGCTACTCTGAGGATCCTTTTGGTATATACCACGTCAACTTAGAAGGAGTTATTGAAACAGCTCCAGACAGCCAAGCTTTTGGCACAGTTCACGTCTATCCTGACAAAATGCTGTTGAAAGGGAGAGGCAGAGTTCCAGACAGAATTATGAATTACAAGAAAGAGGCTGGGAGTGGTGGCTTACGCCTGTAATACCAGCACTTTGGGAGGCCGAGGCGGGCGAATCACCTGAGGTCGGGAGTTCGAGACCAGCTTGGCCAACATGGTGAAACCCCCTCTCAAAAAAAAAAAAAAAAGGAAAAAGCCTTCCATTGTTAGTCTAATTTATTTTGTTTAACTTGATAGAAAATGAGCTTTGTGTTTGTCCCTCCAAACAAAAAAAATAAAAATGCTCAGTCTCATTGTTTAGTATTCAGCTTGCATAACAAGATGTATTCATAGTTTTCAGTGTGTGTTGGTTGATAAAAAATTCAGAAATGTCATTTTGGATAATGTATCCATTGTAAGTTAGAAACACAGTAAGCCAGGGAGGAGACTGAGCAGGGGTGTATAGTCCTCATAAGGGGCATATAGTCCTCATGAGGGATTTTATTTGGCCTAACCTGATTTTTTAACTTTTTACAAGGAGAATGTATTCATGTTTATTAACTATGTAACTTCAGGTTCACCATAGAAGCTCAGGTAAACTTTCTCTATTCACCCTGCTGTGTAACTGAGCCTTGGAGAATTTTTGCTCAGAACACCTACACTCGGATTTTTATAGGCTTGTATTCCCATTTTGTAAACAAAATTACCAACAGATATTTCATGGTGAGTGTGTGGTGCTCCCATCCCTGTAAGAAGGGCCTTCAGAAAAGTCATGTTGTCCTCTTGTGATTCGCAGGACCAAGTGGCAGTGCAGCCATGTGCCGGCCAGCTTGGTCTCTTTGGGCCACCAGCTAGTGCTGTGTGAACTACAGCAGGTAAATGAATTTACACTGACTCCCTTTGTACACTAATGGGAGATGCTTAACACTGTTTTCATATATGCTAAGGCTTATGTGCAGAAGTACTAGATGGCAAATGGGGACTATTCAGGTGTGGAGAAAGTTTGATGGAGCGCCCAAAACACGATAAGAAATAAGCATGCCAGTTGAATACATGGGCACTACAGGGGTATAAAGGAGTATTAGCTTTCTATGGCTGCTGTTAGAAATCAAACCTGGTGGCTTAAAACAACACATTTGTTCTCTTGCATTCTGGGCAGAAGTCTGAAATCATTTCCGCTTGGCCATGCTCCCTGAGGAGGGTCTAGGAAGAATCCTCTTCCAGCCTCCAGAGCTGTACTTTTGCATTCTGTGGCTCATGGCTTCTTCTTCTTCTTCCATATTCAGAGTCAGCAGTGTTGCATCTTCCAATCTTTCTTTACTGTCATGTCATATTCTCTGCTGTCCGTAGTCAGATCTGCTTCAGCTTTTATCTTGCAAGGACACTTGTAGTAACCTTTGGGACCCAACCAGATAATCCAGGTAACCCCTGTCTCAGGATGGCTTAATCACATCTGCAGAATTTATTTTGTGATATAAGGTAACATAGGTTCCAGGGATTAGGACATGGATATTGTTGTTCAGCTGACAACAGAGGTGACTATGATGTACTCCTGCACTCATAGACCTTACCATGAATTAAACAGACATCCATGATTTAAATATGTGAAATTTGTGGTCACACAAAGGACCAAGGGAACATGGAAGATTAATTTTGTTCGAAGGGATTGGGGATGACATGCAAAATGAAGAAAAATGGCTTGAATAAGTGGAGAAGAGTGTATCACATAGAATAGCAAAAGCAGAGGCATCAAAAGGTATGCTGTATTAGATGTGACAAGTCATGCTGTGATGATTCACCAAAAAGGTGTCAGGTTGGGGGCAGGGGGATATGGCAAGAAATATGGCAGAAAAGGACAGGCTGGGGCCATATTATGGAGAGCCTTGAATGATGACCCAAGAGTTTAGACTTTTAACTTGCCAGATAGTGTGCAGCCCTCAGAGCTTTCTGAGCTGTGTGAAGTAGAGAACAATGGAAGAAAAATGTGGAGGTGTGAAAGATTTTAGTAAGAGAAGCCAGGCAAGTGGTCATGCCTATAATCCCAGCACTTTGGGAGGCTGAGGTGGACAGATCTCTTGAGCTCAGCTGTTCAACACCAGCCTGGGCAACATGGCAAAACCCCGTATCCACAAAAAATTTTAAAAAATTAGTGGTGTGCACCTGTAATCCTAGCTCCTTGGGAGGCTGAGGTAGAAGGATCACCTGAACCCTGGGAGTTTGAGACTGCAGTGAGCTGTGATCAGGCCACTGCACTCCAGCTTGGGTGACAGAGTGAGACTGTCTTAAAAAAAAAAAAGGATGGAGGCTGTAGCCCCCATCTATTTCAGTATATTACCCAATCCCTTCTCCCCTCTATTTTATTCACGTGCAGCCCTCTGTAATCTTTCTGAACACTTTGTATCTTCAGAGTGCTCTTACATTATCTAGATTGATCCTTGCAACTATATAAGTAGATCTGGCATTAATCCTATTTTACAGATAAAGAAATACCCACCAGGGGTTTATATATTTGCCGAAATTAAATAGTTACAAAGGTGAGTATTTAGAACTTGCATTTAAACTTCTATTCTCTAGCTTTTTCCACTACATTATGACACAAGACCCTGCAGAAAGGCTTCCAGAAAATATCAGACTGTTTCTCACTTGTCCCATCGAATCTTAAATCAAAATTTGTATGCAGCCTTAAAAAGCTATTTGGAATTTTTTAAAACTCTATTAGCCCAAATTACCTGAAATAAACTCCTGAAAACTGGCTTGTTCCCCTAATGTTTATAAAAAATTGACTGAAAAGAGTCATTTTAAAAATGAAATTCTTGAATTTATTTAAATTACTGTCTTGCAATGAGTTGGCCAGGAGGACCGCATTTCCTTGTTAACATATATGTAGACCCATGAGATAAATGGGAAAAGTGTGATTATAATGGCAATAGCCAATTGAATTCTTCCACCAGCTGGATTCCTATAAAGATACAAAAATTATTATAAATAAAAATCCAATAAAAAGTATGGATTGCTTTGGAAACAAGCATAAGGACTAACTTGATAAAACACATAATTACATTTTAGCATGTTCTCATCTCAGTTTTATAGAAATAAAACATTAATTTGTAGAAATTCTTTATATATATGCTAAATATAAATCCTTGTTTATATGTGTTACAAATACTTTGTCTCACTTGATGTCTTTTGAGGAACAGAAGTCATTGATTAATTTGACAATGGTAAAGTTGATCTTTTCCTAATGATTTTTGAGTTCCATTTAAGAATTTCCCTCACCAAAGTCTTGAAGGTATTCTATTCTCTAGTGTAAATTTTATTGTTTTGCTTTTTTATAATAGATCTATGATTCCCTTGGAATTGATTTTTATGAAAGTTGTGAAGGTAGGGGTTGTTTCACTATTTTTCCAAATGGATATTGAATTTATCCAAGCCTATTTATTGAAAAGACTGCCTTTCTTTGCTACCTTGAACTACCTACCATCTTTGTCATAAGTCAAAACTACATATGTATAGATCTGTTTCTAAATTCTACTCTGTCTATCATTTTATTTATTCATCCATTTGCCATTATATGGTTAGCCTTCCAATTATTTAGGTCTTCTTCAATTTCTCCCATAATGTGTTATAGTTTTATGTGTAGAGATTTTGCATATCTCTGCTAAATTTGTTCCTAGGGAGTTGAGTTTTTGAATGTTTTTATAAATGGTAATTTTTTGTTTTATCATTTTGTTACTTGCTGATAGAAATGCAGTTGATTTTTGTATCCTGATCCAGTGACCATACAAAACTCACTCTAGTAATTAATTAGATTGTTTTATTTTCTACACATGTCACCCACAAATAATGAAAATTTTATTTCCTCTTATGTAATCCTTGGTCATTTTATATCTTTTTCTTGCCTTATTTTGCTGGCTGGGAAAATAGCTAGCATGGCATTGAGTCGAAGTGGCAATATGGCCAACCTCATCTCATTCCTGATCTCAGAGAGAAAGTTTTCAACTGTTTACCATTAAGTCTCAGGCTTTAGTGCAGATATCCTCTATCAGGTTAAGTTTCCTTCTACACTCACTTTCTAAGAGTTTTTAACATGAATGGATGTTGAATTTTATGAAATGCTGTTTCTGTATGGATCTAGGAGATAACTTATTTTCTTTCATTCCATTACTGTGGTGGAAAATGTTGGTTGTTTTTTTTAATGTTAAACTAACTTTGCATTCCTAGAATAAACCAGACTTGGTGGTTGGGTTATATACATTGCAGGATTTGACTTGCTTATGTTTGTTTAGGAATTTTCCATCTGTGGTCATGAGTGAGATTGCCATATAATTTCTTCTTCTTTTTTTTTTTTTGTCATGTTCTTGTCAAGTTTTGATTATCTATCCTCATAAAATTAGTTGGGAAGTGTTTCTTCTTTTTCTGTTCTCTGGAAGTATTTATTGAAAGTTGGTATTATTTTTTTCCTTAAATGTTATGTAGACTTCTCCAGCTATAAAATTTAAATTATGAACTCAATTTCTTTAATAGCTATGGGACCATTCTGAGTATTTGTTCTTGTGTAAATGTTGGTAAACTGTATTTTCTCAAGAAATGTGTCTAATTTATATTTTCAAATTTATTGCTGTAAAGTTCTTCATAATATCCACTTAACGATTCTTACAATACTTGTTAGATACATAGTAGTAGTATTTTTATTCTTGACATTTGTTATTTGTATTTCCTCATGATCTTTTTTTTTGTCTTGTCAGTCCTTATGAATGTTATAAATCATTTCAGAGAATCAATATTTGACCTTGTTAATTCTCTATTTTTATGTTGATTTTTTTATTTCACTGATTTCTGTTTTGATGTTTATTTTCTTCTTGTTTCTTTGGGGTTTAACTTGCTGTTCTTTTCCTAATTTCTTGAAATAAATATTTTTGGAAGCTTAAAAAAAATGTACCTAAGGCTATATGTTTCCCTCTAAGCATGATTTTTATCTGCATCTCACACTTTTTGATATATAATATTCACCTTATTCAGTTCAAAATATTTTCTAATTTCTGTTGTGATTTCTTCTTTGACCCAAGTGTTATTTGAAAGTGTATTTTTCTAACTTCCAAATATACAGGAATTGCCTAATTATCTTTTAGTTAATGATTTCTAGCTTAATTGCACTGTGGTCAAAGAAAATACTCTGTAGGATTTCAGTCCTTTGGAATTCGTTGGCACTTATTTCATGGCCAAACATATAGTCTTTTTGTAAAATACTCAATGTGCACTTGAAAAGAATGTGTATCCTGCCATTATTGGTTTCTTATTGTGTGGTTAAAATCTTTTATATCATTATTTTTATTTTTTGTGTTTGTTAGTAACTGAGAGAAGTGTGTTAGTCTCCCAAAATGACTGTGGCTTTTTCCATTTTTCTTCTTAGTTCTGTCAATTTTTGTTGTATCCATTTGGTGGCTATGTTAGTAGGTCCATACAAATGTAGCATTGTTATATCTTCTTGATGAACTGAACCTTTTGTCATTAAAAAATGTCTTCTTGGGCCAGGTTCGGTGGCTCATGCCTGTAATCCCAGTACCTTGGGAGGCTGAGGCAGGCAGATCCCAAGGTCAAGAGATAAGACCATTCTGGCCAACATGGTCTCTACAAAAAAACACAAAAATTAGCAGGCGTGGTGGCACACGCCTGTAGTCCCAGCTACTCAGGAGGCCAAGTCAGGAGAATTGCTTGAACCCAGGAGGTGGAGGTTGCAGTGAGCCGAGATTGCGCCACTGCACTCCAGCCTGCCGAGAGAGCGAGACTCTGCCTCAAAAAAAAAAAAAAAAGTGTTTTCCTTTGGCATATCAAATCTACTTTCTAATATAAAATTGCACCTGTTCTTCATACCATTACACCAGAGTAAATTCTAAACAGATCAAATATTTAAATGTACAAATGAAACCATACAGGTATTAGATGAAAACTTAAGGTAAGTTACTTTACAACCTGAGGGAAGGTTTTCCTAACTATGACTCCAAATTCAGAAGCAATAAGGAAAAGAATTGATAAGTACAATTACATAAAATAAAAAGATAAAAAAAAAAGATCTTTTCATGGCAAAGTCTTTGCCTAAGCAAAGTTAAAGGAAAATAACAAACTGCAAAAAAATCTTTTCAGCTTACATCACAGATGGAGCTTCTAAAAACAGAAAAGACCAACAACCTTAGAATCAGGTTAAACCTACATTGCTCAGAGATAGACCAAGATTTTTTTTTTATAGAAAAATAAATATAAATGGCTCTTAACCATTTGAAAATGTGCTCACTTTTGCTCTTAATAAGAGAAATATAAGTTAAAACTACCCCTTTCTCAACTATCCGATGAGTAAAAATTCAAGATTTTGATAATACACTCTGTTGGCAAGAATGTGGGGAAACAGACACTGTTACCTATGGTTGGTGGGATGCAAAATGGAGGAGCCATATGGAGGGGAATTTGGGAATATATAGAAAGTTTTTTTCTTTGAGACAGAATCTCACTTTGTTGCCAGGCTGGAGTGCAGTGGCGCCATCTTGGCTCACTGGGACCTCTGCCTCCAGGTTCTAGCGATTCCCCTGCCTAGCCTCCCAAGTAGCTGGGACTACAGGCATGCGCCACCACGCCAAGCTATTTTTTTTTTTTTTTTGTATTTTAGTACAGACTGGGTTTCACCATGTTGGCCAGGATGGTCTCGATCTCCTGACCTCGTGATCCACCCGCCTTGGCCTTAACTATCTGATGAGATGGAGTCGTGCTCTGTCTACTGTCTACACAGCAGAGGACTGGTTGATTAAGCTATGGAGCTATCAGCAGAATAAGAAAAGTTTTTCTATACTATAGAATGATCTCCAGGATATAAGTGGAAAAGCAAGTGGAATACAACTGTGTACAATACACTGCCAGTTACCTAAGATAAGCAGGAACAGAACTAACTGCACACATTTGCTCCACTGAAAAATCATGGAAGGATAAACTATAAAACTGAAAAAAGGTTTCCCTCATAGGGAAAGATACAGGGTTAGGGGGCTGGAGGAGCTAGACTTCTTTTTTTTTTTCTTTCTCTTTCCACCTAGTTTTATGGGATAGATTTCTTTTAATATATCTTATTTTATAGATTTGACTTTTGGGCCATGTATTTTACATAATTATAAAATAATATCAGTATATTTTCAATACAGTTATCCCTAGAAATAAATGAACCTGTGTATTCAATTGGTGGCATTAGTATACAGAATAACTATGTCCAGTAATCTGAGTGTACATCCCTTAGTAGGTTGTACTCTAATAACAAAAACAAACAAAAGAATCTGTTTTCATTAGTCAGATTATTATTTTGAGATTGCATTTGCTTTGTAGAATAAATCAAATGGGTGATTATGTTGAGGTCACTGAGACTAGAGATTTTGCCATGATTAAAAGGAGATACAGATATAAAATGTCCAATAAGGTTAATGAGAACTGATGCCTCTGAATTTGAGTAGTTAGTATAAACTCTTAAGATATTTTAACTTTAAGTGTATACATGTACATATATATGTATCTATGTATGCATATACCTTTATGACATATATACAAATTCATAAACATTGCAAACACTGCTGATTCCATGTCTGTGGCCTAAAACATGATCCTGGGTATAACATGCACTTTCTGGTTTAACATCTTGTCATACCAGAAAGCAAGGAAGCTCTCAAAGAGTTACTAGGGTCATGTCAGAAATAATTCAGGAGCCAACCTGAGTAAGCACCACTGGCCAAAAATGGGATGGTGTGAGCATCGATAAAGACAAGAACTCTCATGGACTGAAACACATCAAATATGTTTAAATTGGCCAGATGCAGTGGCTCATGCCTGTAATCCCAGCACTTTGGGAGGCTGAGGCAGGCATATCATGAGGTCAGGAGTTCGAGACTAGCCTGGACAACATGGTCGAACTCCATAAAAATACAAAAATTAGCTGGGCGTGGTGGTGCCCACCTGTAATCCCAGCTACTCGGGAGGCAGGAGAATCACTTGAACCTGGGAAGCGGAGGTTGCAGTGATCCAAGATCCTGCCACTACACTCCAGCCTGGGTGACAGAGTGAGACTGTCTAAAAAAAAAAAAAAAAAAAAAGAAAGAAAGAAAGAAAAATATGTTAAAATCCATGACTTTTTAATGGTACTAAACAAAAATAAAGAAATAAGACTCAGTGGTCACCTCTGGAGAATGCTCAGGTAAGAAACATTTTTAAAAACTGGTAACTAGGCTGGACGTGGTGGCTCATGTCTGTAATCCTGGCACTTCAGGAGGCTAAGGTGGGTGGATCACCTGAGGTCAGGAGTTTGATACCAGCCTGAACAACATGGCGAAACCCTGTCTCTACTAAAAATACAGAAATTGCCCATAATCCCAGCACTTTGGGAGGCCAAGGTGGGCAGATCACTTGAAATTAGGAGTTTGAGACCAGCCTGGCCAATATGGTGAAATCCTGTCTCTACTAAAAGATACAAAAATTACCTGGGAGTGGTGGCCTCTGTCTGTAGTCCTAGCTACTTGGGAGGCCGAGGCAGGAGAATTGCTTGAAAGTGTGAGGAGGAGGTTGCAGTGGGCCGAGATCATGCCACTACACTCCAGCCTGAGCAACAGAGTGAGACTCTGTCCGAAAAAAAAAAAGAAAAGGAAAAAAAAAAAGGAAACTGGTAACTAAGGGAGAGAATCAACTTCTTTCCCTTCATTTCCTTCTGATGATCTGTACCTAGGAGTAGCCAACGGATAAATAAGTGGACATTTCTTTTTATAGACGTTTTCCAGCTAATAAACAAGTAGCGATATATTATAATTGGAATATCACAGTTTTGCAAACCAAACAAACTAATGGATTTAGGCAATACTCATCAAAGACTAACATCACAGATAAACAGCTGGGTGTTATGTATATTATGATGGGAATACATAACATCATTACTTAACATGAAGTAATCAATAATAATAATAATGCCAGAATCTGATCAAGCCTTTAGGTCTAACGACCAATTTACAGAAAATATAAGGCAAAGAGGACAAACATTTAAAACTCACAATACTGAAGTTATTCCTTCATTTTTTGTATGATGATGGTAGAGTGGTTAGTTTTTAAGTGCTTATCTTTTAGAGATACACCAGGTTGGCGTGCAATGGCGTGATCTCAGCTCACTGCAAACTCTGCCTCACATTCAAGTAATTCTTCCTCGGCCTCCCGAGTAGCTGGGACTACAGGCATGTGCCACCATGCCCGACTAATTTTTGTATTTTTAGTAGAAACAGGGTTTCACCACGTTGCCCAGGATGGTCTGAATCTCTTGACCTCGTGATCTGCCTGCCTTGGCCTCCCAAAGTGCTGGGATTCCAGGTGTGAGTCACCGCACCTGGCCAAAAGATTCCTGTTTTTACTTGTATGGCAGTATGTTCACTTACTACCTGATTTTATCAGCCTTGAAGATGTGATTTTAACTAAGGAGTTGAATACTTACTTTGAGGAACTGCAGCACAGGATCATCCACGCTGTAATAATCACCAGACCAGACAGCTCCCTATAAAATGGCATGCATTTCAGATTTTGGAAGTGGCTACAAGTGAGATGCGTATCATCACATTGTCTCCATGACCACTTGATAGTGCATTCTGATTGGGTGACTCTCCCTCCAGATCTATAGCATATTTTCAAGTCTGACCATGATTCATAAATTACTTTTCAGATAATTTAAAGCGTTATATGAAAATACATTTCATCTTAAAAGGCAGATATGAGATCCCTGACTATGCCCCAATTTGTAAGTGGATCACCCCAAAGTGAATATTTTTTAAAACCACAGATGTATCACTTTTTTCAGGTCACTGGAAGAAACAGTGCAACTAAGAAAATCCCAGATTTGATCAGCCACTGTTTTTACATTTTTAAAGAGGCTTCAGTGTTAAGCAGAATGAGCTCAAACCAATACATAATCTGTGTACATCCTGTAAGAGATTGGTTCACATTTTAGGGGAGAGGAATGATTTGCAATACAAATCAGACTAATAATTTGGGGGTGAGTGTATGCTTCTAGATATATGTATTACAAGCACAATTCTTTTACACAAAATAAAAAGCAATCATTTCAGCCATAGTACCACTAGAAGCCCACCCTGAGTTCACTATAACTCATGGGCTTCACGCTGGAAATGATTTCACCCCATCTGGTCTACATTCTCAGCTATAGACCCAACCTATAGATTGGCTCTCCAGTTTTCTAAAGATTGGGGCTTATAGCAAAGAATCACCTTTTCAGTGATGTTTAACTTACAGGTCTATGAGTTTTGTTGTTGGCAGATGTCAGTAGGGGTAGAAAAGAAAGGAAAGGACCTGTTCATAAGCCCATGGAGACAAGGGTGGGAGGAAGCAAAGGAAGAGGTGATAAAATAGGAGCAAGTGGGTCAGGCATGGTATCTCACACCTGTAATCCCAGCACTCTGGGAGGCCAAGGTGGGTGGATCATGAGGTCAAGAGATCAAGACCATCCTGGCCAACATGGTAAAACCCCATCTCTACTAAAAATCAAAAAAAAAAAAAAAAAAAAAAAAAAAAAGCCAGGCGTTGGTGGTGCATGCCTGTAGTCCACGAGAATTGGGAGGCGGGGG
>CAUYQU010068943.1:0-16418 GCA_963574635.1 Cheracebus regulus
GGTGCAGTGGCTCAGGCCTGTAATCCCAGCACTTTGGGAGACTGAGGCAGGAGGATCGCTTGAGGCCAGGAGTTTGAGACCAGCCTGGGCAACATACCAAGACCAGGTCTCTACAAAAAATAATTTTTTAAAAATAGTCAAAAAAAAAAAAAAAAGAAAGAAAGAAAAAAAAAAAAAAGGCCGGGCGTGGTGGCTCACACCTGTAATCCAAGCACTTTGGAGGCCAAGGCGGGAGGATCACCTGAGGTCAGGAGTTCAAGACCAGCCTGACCAACAGGGTGAAACCCCGTCTTTAAAAAAAAAAAGAAAGAAAGAAAGAAAAAAAAAAAGAAAAATAGTCAAGCATGGTGGTGCTTGCCTATAGTTTCCACTACTCGGGAGGCTGAGGCAGGATGGCTTGAGCCCAGGAGTTTGAGGCTTCAGTGAGCTATGATTACACCACTGCACTCCAGTCTGAGTGACAGAGCAAACCCTGTCGCTACAAAGCAAAGCAAAGCTTTATGGATGGTTTGGGCTAGAGGTATAAAGCAAAGCAAAGCTTTATGAATGGAGAATTTCCAAAGGCCCTTATTAGAGGCTGGAGTTTTGTCTCCAAAATAAAACCTGAAAGTCCCTTCTCCAAGAACTCTTTGAGCTACTCCTTTGGCACCCTTCTTGGAGTATGATCCCTTGAGGAGAGGGGTGCCCTTGTCCCTCATTGTCGAGCCATCCCCACCTTTGGCATTCGTAGTAATTCCCGGAAGGGATCAGCTGAAATAGCAGAGCTCTGAGTCCCATATCCATGGGGCACTCAAGGCAGGCAGCTTTTTGCCTAGCAGCCTGGGAGAGTTTGTGGGCTCATGAGACACCTCTGATATCTCCTCAAAATGTCTGAATCTGTCCAGTTCCTATGTAAGCAAGGACTTGTAAGTTCCAGTGAAATTGGGTACTTACAACTTATGAGAGAGCTTCTGTTCTCACAGGCTGTCAAGGCTTTGGCATTTGAGTTTAATTTTCATAAACACCCTGCGTGAAATAACTTTCTCTTTGTCAGATAAGGACAAAGAGGCCAAAAGATAATATGACTCATGCAAGGTCACAGCCCATTAATGGAACAGCTGGGATTTGAACCCAGGAAGCCTCGGTCTGGAGCTTGGGCTCCTTCTAATGCCTTTCACACCATCATGAAGAGTTGTTTCATTTCACTGCTTTTTTTACTATGAGACAGTGTCATAAGAAAGAATTTCCAAAGGGCCTCATTAGAAACTGGGGTTCTGTCTCCATCTTCGCTGGCACTGCAGTGGAGTCTGTGTTGTCTGTGGCCTGGTTGGGATGGGGTGCTTTGCAGATGACAGTCCCATGGCTGCTTGCCTCTGGGAAGCTGCCTACTTGTCTTGCTTTGCTGTGCCCTGGCCTCTCTGTGCAGTGAGCCGAGATGATGCCATTGCACTTCAGCCTGTGTAACAGAGCAAGACTCCGTCTCAAAACAAACAAACAAACAAACAAACTGTTGAGTCCTCAGGGCCAAGCACCTCCGATTGGCATGTGTCCAACCTCAGAATCCCTTTCCTGCCTTTCCTTTCGCAGTCAGGCTTAGAGGCTGTTTGGCGGCCTTTCTTTAGGTGGGTACCAGCCTGGCTCAGCTGGGCACTGATGAAACAACTGCTCAAAGAGTGGAAAGCACGGGTTGTGGGGAGGGACCGAAGTAAGTTTTAAGCCTTGAGAGCAGCTCAGGAAGAGCAGGAAGTGCTCCTGAAAAGCAGATACTATGGCTGCCATCTGTTTTAGACTTCCTCACCCCAACTTGCTCTGGGGACCTCCAGCCCCCAAACTGCTGCCTGGTACAGGAAAGGCCTCCATCAGCATCTGGTGATTGTCTCACTCCACTGCTGTGGAGCAGCCCATGGGATGTAAGCAGAGCCCTCAATGTGCAAGCCCCAAAGTACTTCTCCATTCATTTTATGTGGAAGAATCCTGCAAGGTTTTTGAGTCTTAGGATTTATTATGCATGCCTTCCAAGGTCTGAAGATTTCTTGGTGGCATCTCCAGTTAAAAGAACATTTAGGGGATGATCTTGGCAGTGAAGTCATCACAGGTGTCCTGGAGCACTGCCAAGTCAGCAAGGTAATCCTATGAATTCTGAGAATCCACTGGTCTAACGGGGCAGGGAGAAGGACAGAAGATGAAGTCAAGGCCCTGCCCCAGGAGTGTGTCAGCCACCAGGACTGATACCCTAAGCAGTGGGCGCCACATCAGAAGGCTCACCAAGCTGTTGGTCAGGCTGGGAGGTGAGGACCCCTGGCTGCTGCGGAGAAGGGTGAAAGGAAAGAATTTGGGTGGGCTGGGCGTGGTGACTCACACCTGTAATCCAAGCACTTTGGAAGCCAAGGTGGGTGGATCACCTGAGGTCAGGAGTTCAAGTGCAGCCTGACCAACATGGTGAAACCCCGTCTTTATAAAAAAAAAATAAAAATTAAAAATAAAAAAGAATTTGGGTGGGGGTGGGTGTAGGGGAAGTGGGTACTCCCATAGCCAAGCTCACTGCTGGTAAGAAATAAGCTGGACAGCCCAAGCTGTCTGCTGGGGGAACAGCAAGTAGGCCAGCAAGAAGCATAAACAGGGAAGGTGAACAAGACTCCTAAACCCGGGCTTGTACAAACTTCATCGGGGAGTACACAAAATCAGAAGGACATGTGCATCCTTCAGGACATGGAGACTTAGCAAAACATATCTGTTTCTCAAAGGCTGAGACTGTTAGCCCCAGGGAATGTGGGCACCAAAGTCTGAAAGTGGTGGCAAATCCATAAAGGGCTGCAACAACCTCAATTCTTCCCTCCTCAGAAGAAAGAACTCCACCAAGGGGCCTAAGACAAGGGGAGAGAGAGGGGCAAGTTTTAGGGCAGAAGTGAAAGTTTTTTTTTTTTTTTTTTTTTTTTCTTTTTTTTTTTTTAATTATTTTTACTGTTTTTTTTGTAAGATAGGGTTTCACCATGATGGCCAGGCTGGTCTTGAACTCCTGACCTCAAGTGATCCACCCACCTTGGCCTCCCAAAGTGCTAGGATTACAGGCGTGAGCCACCGCGCCCAGCCAGAAGTGAAAGTTTTATTAAAAACTTTTAGAGCAGGAATGAAAGTAAAAATACATGGTCGGGCGCCGTGGCTCACGCCTGTAATCCCAGCACTTTGGGAGGCCGAGGCGGGTGGATCACCTGAGGTCAGGAGTTCAAGACCAGCCTGGCCAACATGATGAAATCCTGTCTCTACTAAAAATACAAAAATTAGCTGGGCGTGGTGGTACACACCTGTAATCCCAGCTACTTGGGAGGCTGAGGCATGGGAATTTCTTGAACCTGGGAGGTGGAGGTTACAATGAGCCGAGATTGCACCACTGCACTCCAGCTTGGGCAAAAGAGAAAGACTCTGTCTCAAAATAATAATAATAAAAATAGGCCAGGCGCAGCAGCTCATGCCTGTAATCCCAGCACTTTGGGAGGCCGAGGCTGGAGGAACACCTGAGGTTGGGAGTTCAAGACCAGCCTGACCAACATGGAGAAATCCCGTCTCTACTAAAAATATAAAAAATTAGTCGCGCATGGTGGTACATGCCTGTAATCCCAGTTACTCTGGAGGCTGAGGCAGGAGAATCACTTTAACCCAGGAGGCGGAGGTTGCAGTGAGCCAGATCATGCCATTGCACTCCATCCTGGGCAACAAGAGCGAAATTCTTGTCTCAAAAAAACAAAGCAAAGCAAAATAAAAATAAAGTAATAAAATAAAAAGTTTTAGAGCAGGAAAAAATGTAAAAGTAGACTTGGAAGAGGGCCAACTGGGTGACTTGAGAGATTCAAGTGCACGGTTTGACCTTTGACTTAGAATCTTATAAGTTGGGATGCTTGGTGGGTGTAGGGGGTAGTTGTGTCTCTTCTCCCCTGATTCTTCCCTTGGGGTGGCTGCCAGCACTTGGGAGGGGCCCCTGGCACAGTGTGTTTACTTAAGTGATGTGCATGCTCACGAGTTTTTTTTCTCTTACCAGTTGAATGTTCCCAGAGAGATCTCATATACCAGTTAAACGCTGCCATTTTGCCTCTTAGTTCACATGCTTGAGCCTACTGGCTCAGCTCCTGAGATGTAATTGGGAAGCTGATCACCAGTTTTGGGTTTTTCTGTCTGTTGAGAGACTGTCTTTCTCTGGCGCTGGGTGTGACCAATTGTCATTTTAGAGAGACATCTTAACAACTGCCTATCACCTGAAGGTCCCCTGATATTCCTGAGGTTGAGACGGGCTCTCCTGCCCTTCATCATGTCTGTGGCTACCCACTTTAACAACACTGCCACGCAGGCTGTGCATCAGGAGACCCACTGCGGCTTCTGGCCGGCCCGAGACAAAACCCAGGTTGCCTGGGACCGTCTGCTTACCAACCAGCCTGCAGGCGTGTGGCTACCTCACTTGTGCCTCCTAAATCCCTTTTCTGGGAAGAGGAGGGGGAGGGGGACTGGTATAATTGTCCTCATTTTACCGAACTTCACGCCTAGTTCCCTTTCCACCACCCCTGGGCCTTCCCGAAGAATCTCTGTGCTTGGAGAAAGGAATACACAGCCTGAGGTTGGGTAACGGATGCAAACATCCATTCATAACTCTTTATTGGGAACTGGGGCTGCCCGGGACAGGGAGACCCGGGGACACTGTCCTAAGGGAAGCCAAGACTTGGGGAAGCCGAAGTCGTCCCCACGCCTCTGCAATTATAACTTCGTACTTGAGTGCTTTCAAGGGTCGCCGAGGAGGCGAGGAGGGAAAGAAGGGAACCCAGGTCGGTGGCTGTCGGGTTTGCTGTGGCGATCAGCTTCAGCAGGACGGAGGGCGCGAGCGCGGGAGAAAGGGCGAAGCGAGGATGGCAGGAAGCTTGCAGCCCGCGGGCCTCGCCCCCCGCCGCAGGTTCGCGCCCACCCCTCTTCCCGGGGCTGCGCAGACCTGGCCTCTTAGGTACTCCGCAGGGGGAGGCTCGGAGGTGCGGGTGTCTACGTCGTTAGGGCTGCCACGGCTGCGGTCGCTGCTAAGCCTCAGATAAGGAGATCAAAGCCCAGGTCCGGGCCGGGGGCCTAATCCGCCGCGGCTCCGGGTCCCCGGCGGCCCCAGCACTGAGCGGACAGCGGCTGACGGCGGAGCCGGGGCGATCTCGAGCCGGCCCTGGCTCAGCGCTCTGCGCCCGCTCCCAGGGCCAGGACAGCCCCGCAGAGCAGCCGGGCCACCGACCCGGCCAGGAAGGTCACCTCCGCAACGAAGGCGGCCCAGGCGGCGCCTTCGGTCTTGTAAATGCCCAGGGTGACCCCAGTGCAAAGGGGGGTACTAGGGGGAGAAGCAACCGGAGGCACTCCGCTCCCAACTCCGGGGGCATTTATTTGAAATGTTAATGTTTTGAAGCTTCCCCTCGGCCCAGATGTCTCCTAAAAGGCGGGCAGAAGCCTCTGTGGGATTAATAAACAAACGGCCTCTGGCTCGGCTGCGAACCCGGTAAAACATGCGTTGGTATAAGCGAGAGAGGCCGGTGTACACCGACGAGCCGGGTAAATGATTACACACTCCCGACCCCTCGCTTTAACGTATCCTTGGTGCACCGATGCCGGGATTGAAGTTTCCCCGGACCATAGACCTTTATTTGTGCGGGTCCTTGACACCCTCCGCCCCCGCGCAGGCACCGCGGAATCCAGGTCACAGGTGGGGGCGGGGAAGCCTGGGCGGGGCGGCGGCGGCGCAGCTCGCGCAGAGCCCAACCCCGGCCCCGCCCGGGCCGCCGGCTTCGCCCAGGTCCTGCTGGGCCGCAGCCCGGCCTGCACTCCGCCGCCAAGTCCTCCCCACGCCTCTGGACGTCCTTGGGTAGCCCTGACCACGCGGGGTCGGGTGTCCCTGGCCGGGAGGCCGCCGCGCCCAGGGAGGACACAGAGGGTGTAACAGCCGGAGCCTTTAAAAAACCTTGGCATGTGTTTCCCTGTCCACATTAGTTTGTCGAGTTATTGCCAAAATTATCTAGTCAGATCCCTTGCCCAGCTCAGCTGCTGGCGACGGTAATCATACCCGCACACACGTTGGGAGCGCTGACACTCTGCCGGGCGCTGTT
Organism: Cheracebus regulus; assembly: GCA_963574635.1. Lineage (NCBI taxonomy): Eukaryota > Metazoa > Chordata > Mammalia > Primates > Pitheciidae > Cheracebus > Cheracebus regulus. Next base: position 6,093 of record CAUYQU010068943.1, read on the forward strand.
CCAAGCTCTTCTCATGGATTAACCTGTGATAAGGTGACCAAAGTCAGTCATCTGGCTTCTCTCTAGAACTCGCAGGTCACCTGCCCTCCACCCGCCCGGTGGGGTGAGAGTAAATTGGTGCCCGCTCTCCTGTTGGATATGGGGTCCAAGCTGCAGAGACATGATTGCCAAGGGCCCAGGACTCCTGTGTGCTGGAGAAGGGCTGCGTAGGGCATCAGGCGCCATCCTGATTCTGGAATGTTTTTTAGGCCCCCCATACAGTTCTCCAACTTCAATGTTCTCTAATCCACGATATCTCCCAAGCTGCCTGAGCTTCCAAAAGCTTTTGCCTCAAGCTGGGCAAACCCAATAGAGAAGCGATCATTTTTCAACCAGGGGAGCCAACACTCATACATAATGAAGCAAGTTACACAAAGGACAGAATTCTTTCCCACTCTCCTGGGAGAGGCCCCTCAGCTCAGGGAATCTGCAGGGCTGCCCAAACGACCCAAACTATGGGCCAGGCTAGGGGCGAATCAGAGGAATGGGGGCAAGCTGAAGAGCTCCTCTGCCTATTCAGTGCCTGGAGTTCCTCACACAAAGATCCCCACCCAGGTTATTCCTGAGCACCTCTCAGAAAGCACAGTTCCTCCCTTTTATTTTTATTTATTTATTTATTTATTTTGAGATGGAGTCTCACTCTGTTGCCCAGGCTGGAGTGCAGTGGCACAGTGTTGACTCACTGCAACCTCCATCTCCCGGGTTCAAGTGATTCCTCTGCCTCAGCCTCCCAGGTAGCTGGGACTACAGGCATGTGCCACCATGCCTGGGGAATTTTTGTATTTTTAGTAGAGATGGGGTTTCATCATATTGGCCAGGTTGGTCTTGAACTCCTGACCTCGTGATCCGCTGGCCTCGGCCTCCCAAAGTGCTGGGAGTACAGGCATGAGCTCCCGCCCCTGGGCCAGTTCCTCCCTTTGCCCAAGGGCCAGTTGCAGAGCCTGTGGCCTAGCCGTGGGACATTGCTGTGAAGGAAGAGCCGCTTATGGTAGAGGAGCTCCCTCCAGGACCAGCAATACATCTGGATGCTGTCAAGAACCAAGTGGGCAGGGCAAGAAGAAACATGGCCTGGTTAAGACAAGGCACTGTGACCTTGACTGCAACAACCTGGCCTTGTAGATGTCTGTCTGCCCTACCTTTGCTGCTCACAAATACCTGATCTCCCCCCAGGCCAAAGGCTCTCCACCTACCATTCCTCACTCCTCCTTGAACTTGGTTTCTTCCTCCAAACAGCTTTGAGTTCTCAACCTTGATCCTCACTCCTCCAGGCTTGCACCTCTGGCTTGAAAGGACGACAGAATGATGTGGTTTCTCTGCCTGGCTTGATATTCCAGGACCTGCACAGCACATGCCTCATGCCAGGAGCCTTTGGAGAAAGACAGTTTTGGTTTAAAACCCCGGGTCTGACACATTAACCGGCTGGGTGGCTGACCTTAGGCAAGTCACTTGCCATTGTATAGTATTCCTTAAGTTTCCCTTCAGAGAAGTGGTAGGATAATGCAGCCCTGATAAGGAGATGAGGCATCAATGACAATGTAAATAACAATGTAAATTACAATGCAGGGAAATCTGCACTGTGGCTGGCAAAGACTAGGGCTCAGGAAATGGTAGCCTTCTCCCTAGGTAAGAACAGAACAACTCAGCACCTAGGGGGCTGCTTGCCTTTGTTCTTTTATTAACAATTTTTTTTTGCCACGTGTGGTGGCTCAGGCCTGTAATCCTAGCACTTTGGGAGGCTGAGGTGGGTGGATCACCTGAGATCAGGAGTTCAAGACCAACCTGGCCAATATGGTGAAACCCCATCTTTAAAAAAAAAATTTTTTTTTAGAGACAGGACCTTGCTCTGTCACTCATGTGATGGTGCAGTGGCATGATCATAGCTCACTGCAACCTTGAACTTGTGGGCTCACGAAAGCCTCCTGCCTCCGCCTCCTGAGTAGCTGGAGCCTTTGTTCTCACATGCTCTCCTGACGCTCCACAGTATGGAGGTAGAGACCGTGACATCAGTAATGTTGCTACTACCTCTACCTCCACTCAGTCATGCCCTGGAAGTTAAATACCTGAAACTGTATGGCCATGGCATCCTCACTTGGGCAAGCAACATTCAGAGGCAGATTGGCTTTCAGAGCAGGTGACACCCCAGAGGCCTGTCTCCTGATATCTTTGTGGGCAAGCAGTCGGTGAGCAGGGCTTCACTGCTGGGATTCCACTCCTAGCGGGGTGTCCTGCTGCCTGTCACCTAGGAGGCGAGCCCAGGCAGATCTTCCCTGACATTCAATAGCCTTGTTCTGCTTCTACCATTTCCATCTCAAGGTTATTAATTCCTTACCCACCCACGGCTACCAGATTCTTTTTCAAAATTTCCAAGATTAATATATAGACCCATCATATCCAGCTTGGTTTGCTTTTTGGTTTTTTTTGAGACAGAGTTTCACTCTTGTCACCTAGGCTGGAATGCAGTGGTGCTATCTTGGCTCACTGCAACCTCTGCCTCTCAGGTTCAAGCGATTCTCCTGCCTCAGCCTTCTGAGTATCTGGGATTACAGGTGCCAGCCACCACGACCAACAAATTTTTGTTTTTTTTAGTAGAGACAGGGTTTCGCCATATTGGCCAGGCTGGTCTTAAACTCCTGTCCTCAGGTGATCATAGCTCACTGTAACCCTGAACTCCTGGGCTCAAGTGATCTCCCACTTCAGTGTCCCAAGTAGCTGGTGTTAACAGAACCATGTTAACGGTGGAGAGTGTCCAGGTTCTTGGCGTCTTGAACAAAGAATTGGACAAAATGCACAAAGCAAGAAAGGAATGAAGGGATTTATTGAAAATGAAAGTACACTCCACAGTGTGGGAATCGGCCCAAGCATGAGGCTCAAAGACCCCGTTACAGAATTTTTGGGAGTTTAATTACCCATTAGAGGATTCCATTGGTTACTTCAGGTACCGCCCCATATAAATGGAGAGGATGAAGTAAAGTTACAAAGTCATTTACGGTGTATGCCCTATGGAAAGTATATTTCCTGTTATAGATGAAGTGTGAATTGGCCTTATGTTCCCTGCCTCCAAACCCTATTTTCCTGCCTCACTGGGACTACAGAAACATGCCACACCACACCTGACTACCTTTTTTTTTTTTTTCTTTTTGAGACAGAGTCTCATTCTGTCTCCCAGGTTGGAGTGCAGTAACGCGATCTCGGCTCACTGCAACCTCTGCCTTCTAGGTTCAAGCGATTCTCCTGCCTCAGCTCCCTGAGTAGCTGGGACTACAGGCATGCACTACTACACCTAGCTAATTTTTTTTGTATTTTTAGTAGAGAAGATAGGGTTTCACCATGATGGTCAGTCTGGTCTCCAACTCCTGACCTCAAATGATCCACCCACTTCAGCCTCCCAAAGTGTGGGATTACAGGCATGAGTCATGGCACCTGGCCTGTATTTTCTTCTAACATAGAACTGGTGGAACCAAAGACTAGAGGATGATTGATTCATATATGAGTGAGTGTATGACTCCATAAGTGTGAGGCTACACAAGTGCAGAGGGAGAAAGAAGTTATAGATAGAGGGGACTGCATGAGTTGGGCATGGAGTCAAGTAGTCTGGTCCAGCTAGTCAGGAGAGGAGGGAAAGAAAGGCACGGGAGGGTGGAACACAACAATCAATGCCAATGCAAATTACTTATGCCTATGGGATATGAACTTGATTCCCATAGATGGTGGGGAGCAAAAGATTTTTTTTTTTAGGAGGGGGGAGTGATTTCTCAAATGTATGTTTTAGAAATATTCTGGGAGCTGTGCAAGAAGAGTGCATTCGTTTTTTAAAAATAGACTTTTTTTTACAACAACTTTAGGTTCACAGAAAAACTGAGCACATAGTACAGAGTTCCCATATACCTCCCTCTCCATCCCCCTTCCCCAGTTTCCTCTATTATTTTATTTATTTATTTAGAGACAGAGTCTGCTCTGTCACCCAGGCTGGAGTGCAGTGGCGCGACCTCAGCTTACTGCAACCTCTGCCTCCCAGTTTCAAGTGATTCTTCTGCCTCAACTCCCAAGTAGCTTGGACTACAGGCGCGCCCTACCACATCTAGCTAATTTTTGTATTTTTTGTAGAGACAGGGTCTCACCATGTTGCCCAGGCTGGTCTTAAGCTCATTGGCTCAAGCCATTCACCCTGCCTTGGGCTCCCAAAGTGCTGGGATTACAAGCATAAGCCACTGCATGCAGCTACTGAGGTTCTATATCAGGGCTTCCAATATAAATATAATGCAAGCCACAAAGGTAAGTTAATTTTTTCTAGTACCCACATTAAATAAAGGTAAAAACAGGTGAAATTAACTTTAACGTATTCTATATAACTCGATAAAAAAAATCATTTCAACATTTAATCAGTGTAAAAAATATTGAAATACTTTATTTTCTTCTTTTGTAGGAAGGCTTTGAAATCCACTGTGTGAGACTGGGAGCTGTGGCTCATGCCTGTATTATCTCAGCACTTTGGGAGGCTGAGGTGGGTGGATCACAAGGTCAAGAGATAGAGACCATTCCAGCCAACTTGATGAAACCCCATCTCTACTAAAAATACAAAAATTAGCCAGGAATGGTGGTGGGCGCCTGTAATGCCAGCTACTCGGGAGGCTGAGGCAGGAGAATTGCTTGAACCTGGGAGGCGGAGGTTGCAGTGAGCCGAGATTGCACCACTGTACTCCAGCCTGGATAACAGAGTAAGACTCCATCTCAAAAAAAAAAAAAAAAAGAAAAGAAAAGAAATCCAGTGTGTGTTCTACATTGTCAGCACTTTTCAGCTTGGACTAGCTACATTTCAAGTGCTCAGCAGACACACAGCTCACGGCTACCACACTGGACTGTGCAGCCTGTGCTGGGTGCTGAGCATACAGCAGAGCGCATAACAGACAAGGTATCTGCCTTTACCCAGTTGACATTCTAATGCAGGAGACAGATAATAAAGTAGGCCGGGTGTGGTGGTTCTTGCCTGTAATCCCAGCACTTTGAGGGGCTGAGATGGGTAGGTCATTTGACGTCAGGAGTTGGAGACCATCCTGGTCAACATGGTGAACCCCTGTCTCTACTAAAAATAGAAAAATTAGCCAGGTGGTAGTGGCACATGCCTGTAATCCCAGATACTCAGGAGACTGAGGCAGGAGAATTGCTTGAGCCTGGAAGACAGAGGTTGCAGTGAGCCAAAATTGTGCCACTGCCCCCCGGTCTGGGTGATAGAGTGAGACCTTGTCTCAAAAAAAAAAAAAAAAAAAAAAGAAGCAGGCTGGGTGTGGTGGCTCACACCTGCAATCGCAGCACCTTGGGAAGCCCAGGTGGGAGGACTGCTTGAGGCCAGGAGTTCAAGACCAGCCTGGGCAATGTAGTGAGACCCCCTATCTCTACCAAAAATGAAAAATTCATTTTTTGAATTTTTCCCTGGGTATTGCTCTTGCCTGTAGTCCCAGTTCCTCAGGAGGCTGAGCCTGGGAGGTCAAGGCTGCAGTGAGCTGTGTTTGTTTGCACCACTACACTCCAGCCTAGGTGATAGAGGGAGACCCTATCTGAGAAAGAAAAAAAAGATAATTTTGGAGAGTGATATGTGTTAATAATACACCAGTGTTATAATAGAGACTGGGAAGCTGCTTCAGATTGCCTGCATACTCAGGAAAGCCTTTTGGAGGTTGAGACCCCAAAAAGGAGGCATTATCCATGGGAAAATCACTACTTGTTATCAATTATCTATTGTCACAATGCTGTATAACAAACCACTCTAAAATTCAGAGGCTTAACATAATAACTGGCTATTATTACTCATGAATATACAGGTCATCAGGACAGTTCTAGTCCCAGGTGAGCTCACATATTCATCTTTGGGTGGCTGCAGGTCAGGTAGGTGGCCGTGCTGCTCCTGGCTGGGCTTACAAGTTTGGGATCTGCTGGCTGTTCACAGGTCAGGGAAGACTTTGGCTCTTTTCCATGTGGCTTCTCATCTTCCACCAAACTAGCCCAGGCCTGTTCTCATGGCAGAGGCAGGGATCCCAAAGAGAATGTGGAAGCATTCAAGGTGTCTTAAGGCTCAGGCTCAGGACTTCATCACTTCTGTCATTTTCTTTTGGCCAAGGTGAGTTACAGTCCAGCTGAGATTCTGGGAGGAGCTGTCAAGTCACATTGCAAAAGGTGTGGCTACAGGGAGGAGTGGAAAATTCAGGCAATTTTTGCAATTAATCTCCCATATTACTTTAAAAGCTTTCAATTCTATCAGGAAGCAAAAGCAATTCTAAACTTGTACAGTATGTGCCCAATAAACTAGCCTCAAAATGCAAAAAGAAAAATAGAACTAAAGGGAGAAATGGACAAGAATACTTTTTTTTTTTTTTTTGAGATGGAGTTTTGCTCTTGTTGCCCAGGCTGGAGTGCAGTGGTGCGATCTCAGCTCACTGTAACCTCTGCCTCCTGGTTCAAGTGATTCTCCGGCCTCAGCCTCCAGAGTAGCTGGGATCACCAGTGTGCGCCACCATGCCCAGCTAATTTTTTGTATTTTTAGTAGAGACAGGGTTTCACTATGTTGGCCAGGCTGGTCTCAAAGTCCTGACCTCAGGTGCTCCACCTGCTTTAGCCTCCCAAAGTGCTGGGATTACAGGTGTGAGCTGAACACAATTTAAAGCTTGAATTAATTCAGGTATTCGGTCGACAAATATTTATAGCACACTTTCTGTGTGTGAGGCACTACTCTAGGTGTGCTGGGCATATAAAGTGAACAAAAATCAATCATCATCATCCTTATGGAGTTGATATTCTTGTGAAAGGAAATAGATAATAAATTGATAGACAAAACAAATGTAATGACTATGTTATGGAGAAAAGCAGCAGCAGGGAAAGGAGATACAGGGTGCTGGATGGCCTTAAATAGCATGGCCAGGGAAGACACTACTGAGAAAGAGACACTTGAGCAAAGACCTGAAAGCATGGAGGGAATGAGTCATGGGTGTCTCCTGAGGACTAACAGAGGAAACAGCAAGTACGAAGAGGGCCCTCAGGCAGGAGCTGGTTTGGCATGTTCTAGTAGTAGACGGGCTTGGCAAAGTGGTTAGGGATAGGAGTACTCAGGGGCTAGATCATGCAGGGCCTTTTTGCCATAAGAATTTTAGATTTTAGTCTTAGTGACAGGAGGACCCTTGAGGGTTTTTGATTAGGGGGTTATGATACAGTATTAGGGGTGAGGATCCTGGGAAGAAAAGGGCTATTTCCGGGACAAGGGTTAGGAAGCCAGACTTCTTTGAGGTTGCTGGTACGAATCTTGTCAGGCAACGTGCTCCTAGAGAATTTCTTTGCTTTGTGTTTCATCTACCTAGACAGCAGCGTATTCCCCAAAGGATGTCACTATCTCCAAAGAACATATTCCAATTATCCTGGGAAATAAGATAATTGGGATTATGAGAGTACTAATTTTCTCAGTTCTCAGAATGAAAACGTATCCAAGGCAAGAACAATAGGTAACTCCAGAAGGCACACCCTTCCCCATTGTGAAAACCCAGTCAACACGTTATTGGAGCTACCAGGTTATGTGAAACTCTTGATAGTTTTGTCACTTTCCTTTCAAGATATAGGTAGGGGCAGGGGCTCATGCCTTTAATCCCAGCAACTTGGGAGGCCAAGGTAGGTGGATGGCTTGAGCCCAAAAGTTCAAGACCAGCCTGGGCAACGTGGTGAAAACCTCTAACAAATATACAAAAATTAGCGGGGCATGGTAGCACAGACATGTAGTCCCAGCTACTTGGGAGGCTGAGGTGAAAGGATGGCTTGAGCCCTGGAGGTGGAGGTTGCAGTGACTAGATTGTGCTACTGCATGCACTACAGCCTGGGCAATGCAGTGAGACTCTGTCTCAAAAAAAAAAAGTATATATATATATATATATATATATACACACACACACACACACACACTATATATATATATGTGTGTGTGTGTGTGTGTGTATATATATACACACTTTTTTTTTTTTGAGACAGAGTCTCACTGCATTGCCCAGGCTGGAGTGCAGTAGCACACATATATGTATATGTGTGTATATATATGTATACAATCTTACATGAAAGACGGAAATAAATGGGTGCCTTTATTCAACAAATATTTATTGAGCACCTACTCTGTGCCAGGCACTCTTCTAGGTGCTAGGGTTGCAGCAAGGTTTTGTCTTGTTTTCACAAGACAGGCAGAGATCTCTGCCCTTAACAACATATAAGATAAACATGCAAAACGCCTGATGTTAGATGGGGAGATAAATGCCCTGAAGGAAAGTAAAGCAGGGACAGTGACATTTAGGAGTGAGGATGTTACAACAGTTTAAAATAAGCTGGTCAGGTGAGATTCATTGAAAAGTCCTACTTGAGTGAAAACCTAAAGGAGGTGAGGAATTGAAGCAGGCTGGTATTTCAGGGAGTTGTGGGCAGAGGGAATAGGAAATGCAAAGGCCCTAAGGTGGGGAAACAGCAAAGAGTCAGGTGTAGGCAGAGCAGAGAGTAGGGGCTGCATGAGTGAAGGGCAGGGCCTGGCCCACATCTTGTAGAGCTTTGTAACACAACCACAAGAATATCCAAGTGTACAATTTAACATTTTATTCAACATTCTATGGCAAAGAAAAATGGACTGCTACCAAAATGGTAGTTTCTGACCTCTAACTAAACATAATCAGAAAAAGACTAACAAATTCTGTTTAGTAACTCCAATTCTGACAGTTCTCATGTCTGGGCTAGAATAAGGGCACCGCAATGGCAGAACAGATGTTTTCTTTTTTTTTATTTTAATTGAGGCAGAGTCTTGCTCTGTCGCCAGGCTGGAGTGCAGTGTCACGATCTTGGCTCACTGCAACCTCCGCCTCCTGGGTTCAAGCGATCCTCCTGCCTCAGCCTCCCGAATAGCTGGGACTACAGGCAGCACCACCACGCCTGACTAATTTTTTGTACTGCTAGTAGAGACAGGGTTTTACCATGTTGGCCAGGATGGTCTCGATCTCTTGACCTCGTGATCTGCCTCCCTTGGCCTCCCAAAGTGCTGGGATTACAGGCGTGAGCCACCGCGCCCGGCCTATGTTTTCTATTTTCTTTGTAGGATTTTATTTTTTCAGAGGAAAGTACAGGTATGGGCCCACTCAAGTGGAGCTCCAGGCAGTAGGGAGTTCTGCCCTCAAGCAGGCAGCACATAGGAGAGCAGAAGCCCGTCCTAAGGGTACCACAAACTTGGTTCCGATCCATGATTTCAGTTTCTGACACAAATACAACATTTAGTGAGGGGGAAAAAATCAGGTATCTGAGAGCTTGCACAGAGGCTTTCTAGCAAAACAAAAAACACCTATAGGCTACTTGATGTTAGTGTGAAGAAGATTCTCATGAAGACACCCATTCTACCGGTCGAGAGGGGCCAGGTGGATGGGCAGAGGGCGGAGCCTGAGTTGAGAGAACTAAGAAAACAAAAACAATACAACAAAAAGCTGCTGAGCCATGTATTATCCACACTGGAGTCCTGTTTGCTCATTCTGGTGTGGAACCCAGAGCTCCGGTAAGGGAATGAGATGACTTCAGGACATTTGCCTGCCTCAGTGGATGCAGGGAAGGTAAGGGGTTAAGGTGGTGGTGCAGCCTGCAGAGCTGAGTCTGAGCTCCCCCCAGGAGGGGACCCGGAGATCTCTTTAGTGTGAGGCACACAAGGGTACAGAGCCCAGAAGAGCTCTGCTTAATATTCATATACCAAGCTTCCACAGACTAAATACACACACACACACACACACACACAAAATAAGCTTCCACAGACTAAATACACACAAAATAAGCTTTCACAGACTACACACACACACACACACAAAGCTTCCACAGACTAAATACACACAAAATAAGCTTTCACAGACTAAATACACACACACACACAAAATAAGCTTTCACAGACTAAATACACACACACACACACACACAAAATAAGCTTCCACAGACTAAACACACACACACACAGTTTACTTCTCAAATCATGTGCCACTTTCTACCAGATTCAAGAACATCCGCAAGTACTAGTGAGTAAACAACTGTTAAGAAAAAGCTTGACTCCCTCATTAGTTATAATATACAAGTCTCCCCATTTCCTTACCTGTAAGATAGGGTAACAGGCTGGGAAGCAGACAAGGCCCCTGATCAGCCTAGCATCTTACCTGATGAATACAAGGTTCTTAATCATCTTCCTCTCCCTCATCCTAACGAAAAATACTAGATTGCTGTCACATGCTATGGGTATATTTTAAATCAGTGCTT
>CAUYQU010068944.1:0-17824 GCA_963574635.1 Cheracebus regulus
TTTCTTTTTTTTTTTTTTCTTTTTTTTTTTTTTTTGAGACAGCGTCTCGCTCTTGTCGCCCAAGCTGGAGTACAGTGGCGTGATCTCAGCTCATTGCAACCTCTGTCTCCCGGGTTCAAGCGATTCTCCTGCCTCAGCCTCCTGAGTAGTGGAATTACAGGTGCTTGCCACCATGCCTGGCTAAGTTTTGTACTTATGGTAGAGACAGGGTTTTGCCATGTTGGCCAGGTTGGTTTCGAACTCCTGACCTCAGGTGATCCACCTGCCTCAGCCTCCCAAAGTGCTGGGATTACAGGTGTGAGCCACCTTGCCCAGCCTCCTCTACTCCTTTAGATCTTCTTTGAGTTAAGGAAGAGTTAAAGCATATGTCAGGATGTTGGCCTGAGTAGCTTGCTAACATCCAATCAAGAAGCTTTTTTCTGGGTTTAACTTACTGGAAACAAATCATGGAACTTTCTGAGTCAATCAAGGTGGAAAACAACTTGTAGGAGAAAGGATTGTAAGGTCCCAGACAAAGGTTGATAGAGGGTGGGGCTGAAGGAATTCCACTGGGGCCCAGGTTCTAGCTACTCTTCCCCTCCCCTGCTCCTCAGTTCTTTAGCTTCTCGTGGAAGCATAGGAGCAAGTGAGCAGGCATTCACCAATGCCTGGCAAGCATTCCTAAAACTCCCATCCCAAATCAACATCTCTTGGGCCTGATGTTCACACTGTTGGTGTTAGGTTGCATGTTGTTTCCTTAGAAAAATCAGTCCTTAACCTGGGTGAACTTTACATTTGAGAGAAGTGAGAGTCCAGCTTCAAATGTATACTCATAATATGTGTTTGTCATTGACAGCCAAAACCAAAAAGCCACCTTCAGCTTGTTTTGGTGGTCGTGATTCTTTTTTTTTTTTTTTTGAGAGTCACATGTTGTTGCCCAGGCTGGAGTACAGTGGCACAATCTCAGCTCATTGCAACCTCCGCCTCCTGGGTTCAAGCGATTCTCCTGCCTTAGCCTTGTGAGTAGCTGGGACTACAGGCACCTGCCATCATGACCAGCTAATTTTTATATTTTTAGTAGAGACGGGGTTTCACCATGTTGGCCGGGCTGTTTTCAAACTCCTGAGCTCAAGTGATCTGCCCGCCTCAGCCTCCCAAAGTGCTGGGATTACAGGTGTGAGCCATCGTGCCTGGCACTTTGGTGGTTGTGATTCTTACTGGGATCCCCAAATGGCACTGGCAAGAGGTGGGAGCCCCAGGTGCTCATCTCCTCTCCTTTCCCCTTCCCCCTCCCAGAACCTCTTTCCAGCTCAGATAAGACTCGAGCTTATTTCCTCATCTTGAAGAATGGAGCTGCTGCTTCATGCCCTTTCTGTCTCACAAGGGTGCTTGGGGGAACAAAGGAAGCAATGTCTGTGACAGGCTTTGATAACCATAAAGTGCTCTCCGAGGGTTGCTGTGCATCATTGTGCTTCGGGCGGAAGCAAGAATGAGGGAACAGAGGCATGGCGTGGCAGGGTAGCAGCGTTCCTTCTCTTGACCCCCTAGAGTGGGAGGACAGGGGCCCAGGGAAAGAGCAGGGAACTCTGTTCTGTGCTAAGCAGTTCATTCATGTTATCGCTCTTCATTCCCGCAGTGGCACTTGGAGGTAGGCACCTTTATTATCCTCAGTTTGTAGCAGGGAAACTGAGGCTCAAGAAGGTTAAAGGACTCGTGTGAGGTTGCTGGGTGGTCCTGAGGACAGAGTTGGGACGTGAAGCAGGCCTGTCTGCCGCTGGAGCCCTGGCTCATTCCAGATGTCTCTCAGGCTCTGAATGGGTGGCTTCTGTTTGTTTGTATCTGGGAGACACTGAGGGGTGGGGGCAGTTAGACAGAAAATGCTGCCACCCCAAGCAGCGCTGGCAAAAGGTGGGCATCTCAGGCTCCTGCTCCCACTCCCCTTTCCCAGTGCCTCCCCAGACACTCAGATGGATGGCCCTGGCCCACACAAAGGTAACCAGTGCCGGAGATTTAGCAGCACGTTCACATGCTTCTGTCTGGTTATCCTGCCTGGCAGTGCGTCTGCTGCAATGTTTTCCTGGAGAGGTTTTTGTCCCTCCCCATGGCCTTCCTTTCTCTCCCAGTCACCACCACCTGCTCTGGTTGCCCCCATGCCACAGGGCTTTGTCGCAGGAAGCAAGGGTGGGGGAGGGCAGGGAACGCTCCTACAACACTAAAAGCAGGGCATTGGCCAAGGGCTTCTTCCCACGGGGGGCTCAGAGCCAGGGGAAAGGAGGAGGGGGAGGGGTCCCCCCACTTGTTCTTGCTCCTCCTCCTCCCAGGCAGTTTGCCTCACTGCTGCTCTCTGGCAGCTTTGGCCCCCAGAAGGGAGAGTCACCCTTTTGTTCCTGGCTTGGCTTAGCGAAACCCTAGGTACTTTACCCAGCATCCTCCAGTCCTGCCATTGTACACTCTATCCTCCTGGCGATAAAGCGGCTTTGTACCCTCATAGCTAGTGCCTTCCTGCTAGGGCTTGTACCTCTCTGCCCTTTCAGGATGGGGACCGATTGTGGCTTCTCAGTGTCTTGGGATTGACCAGAGGAAACAAATGCCCCCAGCCCTCATCTCTTCTTCTCTATTGCTCCTTTCCTGACTTGATATCTTTCTAGGCAACTTTTCTGGCCATCCAGGGCTCTGCACACGGCTGGCTTGAATCAGGTCAGCAAATATTTGTGGTAATAATGTGGCCAGGTGCAGTGGCTCACACCCGTAACCCAACACTTTGGGAGGCCAAGGCCGGTGGATCACCTGAGGTCCGGAGTTTGAGACCAGCCTGGCAAACATGGTGAAACCCCGTCTCTGCCAAAAGTACAAACATTAGCTAGGCATGATGGTGCATGCCGGTAATCCCAGCTACTTAGGAGGCTGAGGCAGGGGAATCGCTTGAACCTGGGAAGTGGAGATTGCAGTGAGCAGAGATCGCACCACTGCACTCCAGCCTGGGCAACAAAGTGAGACTCGGTCTCAAAAAAAAAAAAAAGATAGCTGTCTCATTTCTCTTTACTCTCAGAGTTTCCTTCTGCCTATTTACAGATAGGACTTGTAAAAACCTCAATAAATGGGGATTGAGGCAGGTGAAGAAGGCATGCAGAGTCTTGAGAGAAGCTGGTATATCCCCTCAATCTCTGATTTACAATCCCTGTGGCATTCCTTGGTTTATGGGGTTGAGCATTTGATTCTCCTCATATCTCCCCACCGGCTAGAAAGTCAAGGGAACCTGTGTTGATACTGGAGGGACTTCACATGGTTGGTGTCTGGCCCAGCCTCTTGCCTCAAACCTGACAGTAGTCTCGGCCATTTGGGGTAATGTAAGCAAAGTACAGCACGGACACAGATGAGGTGAGATGGCCTTGGCACTGGGCAGCGATGACCCCAGGGAATAGATAAGCCGCCTGACCTGACCTAGGACTGCATCTCTGCTTTCCAGGGCAAAGGTCGTTGGAGCCAGCAGAAGACACGATCTCCCAAATCTCCCACCCCAGTGAAACCCACAGAACCATGTACACCCTCTAAGTCCCGAAGTGCCAGCTCAGAGGAGGCCTCGGAGTCACCTACAGCCCGGCAGATCCCCCCAGAGGCGCGTCGGCTCATAGTGAACAAAAATGCTGGTGAGACCCTCCTGCAGAGGGCGGCACGCCTTGGCTATAAGGTAAGGGACTTCTCCACTGACCACAGGGTGCCACTGGCCTGAGCATCCATGAAGAAGCTTTTCTCCATGGGCTCTTCTGGTGCTTGAACCAAGGCAGGCCTCCCTCCACTGCCCAGATTTCCCTGGGGCTGCCTTGCCCCTCATCCCTCGGATCTCAGTGTGTGAGAGTGCAAGCTTATTTGAATGTCAATTTGGGATGAATGCAATTGAAACGGTATCATGCAGTATATTCCTAGACCAGGAACAGACTTTTTGGATTTCCACGTTGTCTTGAATTTCTCTGTATGGTGGTTTCCCAACTCAGAAAGGAACGAGGGGTGATTTATTGCTTACTCTTCATCCACTCCTCCAGCTTCTCCTCATTTCAGTCTCTGGCAGAGGGGCCAGGAGTATGTTTGAGGGGCGAGATTGAGCTAACCCCACCTTATACTGCTTCCCTATAGATTAGAAAGTAGGCAAGAAAGGAAGCTGGCATTTATTGAGCACTTGTCATGTTAAGAGCCTTGATTACTTTATATCATTTAATCTCCACAGTAAGCCAATGGAGTAGCTTTATTATCCCTATTTTATATGTGAGAAAATCAAGGCTTTGCAGTGTTCAATGATATGTCCAAGAACACTCAACTACTATATATATCAGAGTCTGAATTCAAACCAAGGTCTTTTGATTTCCAAGTGCCAGGGTAGGTCAAGACTGACTCATTCACCATAATTAAGTTATGCCTTGGACATTTCCATTGTTCTCCACTTTTTTTTTTTTTTTTTTTTCTTGAGGCAGATTTTTGCTCTTGTTGCCCAGGCTGGAGTACAATGGTGCGATCTTGGCTCACCACAACCTCCACTTGCCAGGTTCAAGCGATTCTCTTGCCTCAGCCTCCTGAATAGCTGGGATTACAGGCATGTGCCACCATGCCTAGCTAATTTGCATTTTTAGTAGAGATGGGGCTTCACTGTGTTGGTCAGGCTGGTCTCAAACTCCTGACCTCAGGTGATCTGCCTGCCTTGGCCTCCCAAAGTGCTGGGATTACAGGCATGAGCCACTGTGCCCGGCTCCCCACTTTTTGTTGAGTGTGAATCTTTGCCCACCATATGGAGTATTTCCTCAGGGTTTGCTCCTAGCAGTGGAGTTGCTGGGTTAGTTACAGAGTGTGCCTTTGATTTTAAGGCTCTCTATCCCTGTACCTGACATGTTTCACACCAGCCACACTCCCAGCCAGGCTGGTCAGCCCTGGGGAGCTGACATGACAGTGTCTCACTGGCAAGCAGCCCATCTTACTTTTCTTTTTTTTTTTTTTTTTTTGAGATGGAGTTTTGCTCTTATCACCCTGGCTGGAGTGCAGTGGCACGATCTCAGTTCACCACAACCTCTGCGTCCTGAGTTCAAGTGATTCCCCTGCCTCAGCCTCCCTGGTAGCTGGGATTACAGGCATGCACCACCACACCTGGCTAATTTTGTAGTTTTAGTAGAGACAAGGTTTCTCCATGTTGATCAGGCTGGTCTCGACTCCCAACCTCAGGTAATCTGCCCACCTCAGCCTCCCAAAGTGCTGGGATTACAGGTGTGAGCCACTGCGCCCAGCCAAGCAACCCATCTTTCATGAGCACCTAGTGTGGGTGCCTGGATAGCTGCTGAGGGAGACCTAAAACAAAAATTAAGACTAATCTCTGCTGTCAAGGTTAATTTAATTGTCTTGTACCCTGGGCAAAACCAGCAAACAGGAAACCATCAGAGGGGTCAATGGGACAGGGCTGGAGCATTAGGGCAGCCTGTCAGGGAGGGTGGAAGGAGCCCTCTTTGGCCTTGGGGAAGAGGCAAACATCTGTACTGGTGAGGAGGGTGGGAAGCCTCATGCTTTCTCCCTGGTAAAGGAGCTTGACAGTTTCTATATACTGGCGGCAGCACCCCTGACACAGGCTACACAGTTGCTGTAGCCAGCCAGCCTGTGAGCGGCCAGGCAGAGGGTAGAGTGGCCCATCTCCCCAGTGCTCCAGAGAAGACTGGCAATGGTTCAGTGGTGGCGTCCGTTGTTTGGAAAGCCAGGCAGCCATTAACGCTGCCACCCTCTCCCCTCCACCCTCAGCTCATTCACCCAGCTTCATCTCATGCGAGCTAGGGTGCTTCAGGTCCCTGGGGTCCTACCTGTAGTCATATCATCATCTCAACCAAAGGAAGGCAAGTCATTAAAGTGTGGATGAATGGCACTATTGGATTATCCTTTTTTTTTTTTTTTTGAGATGGAGTTTTGCTCTGTTGCCAAGCTGGAGTGCAGTGACACAATCTCGGCTCACTGCAGCCTCCGCCTCCTGAGTTCAGTCGATTCTCCTGCTTCAGCCTCCTGAGTAGCTTGGATTTAAGGCATGTGCCACCACACCCAGATAATTTTTGTAATTTTAGTAGAGAGGGGGTTTCGCCGTATTGGCTAGGATGATCTCAGACTCCTGACCTCAGGTGATCTGCCTGCCTCAGCCTCCCAAAGTGCTGGGATTACAGCCGTGAGCCACCACACCCATCCTATTTGATTATTCTGATTTGAGAGGAGGGCTACAACTGACTGTCCTGGCTTGAACACTGGTCCTGCTGAGACCAGCATCCAGGAATAATCCTTAAAACAATTATCTTCCTTATTCTTGAATTGCCACCAGAGGCTGTGCTCTCCACCACGTCTCATTTCCCTGGTCTGGGGCTGGCTGGCCAAGCTCAGGGAGTCAAGGTCTGAGTGCTTGAGTTCTGGGCAGGCAAGTCAGCCTCTCTGAGGACCTCACCTCAACAGCCACTACCCAGATGAGTGTTCTTGGCCATAAAAAATGTCTTTCCAGGCTGGCGTGGTGCCTCATGCCTGTAATCCCAGCACTTTGGGAGGCTGAGGTGGGAGGATCATCTGAGGTCAGGAGTTCAAGAGCGGCTTGGTCAACAAAGTGAAACCCCATCTACTAAAAATACAAAAATTAGCCAGGCATGGTGACGTGTACCTGTAGCCCCAGCTACTAGGGAGGCTGAGGCAGGAGAATCACTTGAATCTGGGAGGCGGAGGCTGCAGTGAGCCAAGATCACACCACTGCACTCCAGCCTGGCAACAGAGTGAGACTGTGTATATATATAAAAATCTCTCCACTGCCAAGGAAATAGCCCAGAGCTGGGGTCCTGGCAATGGTGGCTCAAAACTGATGCTGTTAATGAAAGATTTTGAAGTGTGACCCTGCTATAAAGGGCAGGCTCTGAAACTCCTCAGATATTTGGGGAGCTTTGAGTCTCAGGGGGATAAATTCAAGAATTAGCCCTCTCTTTGCTCATGGAGTTGTCCCTGTCCCCACAGGATGTTGTTCTCTACTGCCTCCAGAAAGACAGCGAGGACGTGAATCACCGTGACAATGCTGGCTACACAGCCCTGCATGAGGCTTGTTCTCGGGGCTGGACCGACATCCTGAACATTCTGCTGGAGCATGGGGCCAACGTGAACTGCAGCGCGCAGGACGGCACGAGGCAAGAGGGCTGCATCTCCACCAGTTCGCACCCTCACTCCCAGCTCAGCCCCTCACTCAAAAGACCTTGCTCACTACCTGGGTGTGGTGGCTCACGCCTGTAATCCCAGCACTTTGGGAGGCTGAGGTGGGCAACAGGTCATGAGGTCAGGAGTTCGAGACCAGCCTCACCAACATAGTGAAACCCTGTCTTTACTAAAAATACAAAAATTACCTGGGTGTGGTGGCATGCACCTGTAATCCCAGCTACTCAGGAGGCTGAGGTGGGAGAATCGCTTGAACCTGGGAGGCGGAGGTTGCAGTGAGCAGAGACCATATCCCTGCACTCTAGCCTGGGTGACAGAGTGAGACTCTGTCTCAAAAAAGACCTTGCTACAACCTGAACCTTCACAGCACAACAGACTGCGGGTTGCAGAGAGGCCTTGACAGGAGTTTTGGAAAGACTTCTTTGTTTTTTTGAAATGGAGTTTCACTCTTGTTGCCCAGGTTGGAATGCGATGGAGTGATCTCGGCTCACTGCAACCTCCACCTCCCAGGTTCTAGCAATTCTCCTGCCTCAGCCTCCCTGGTAGCTGGGATTACAGGCACCCACCACCACACCCAGCTAATTTTTTTGGGTTTCACTGTGTTGGCCAGGCTGGTCTCAAACCCCTGACCTCAGGCGATCCACCCGCCTTAGCCTCCCAAAGTGCTGGGATTACAGGCGTTAGTCACTGTGCCCGGCTTGGAAAGACTTCTATAGGCTGAAGAGGGAACCAGTTTAGGGCAGGGGCCAATGAGCTAGTTCCCAGATGGCCAGGCCACATTGGTTACTAAGGGGAGGCTGCAGTTGTCTAGGGATCATTCCATCATGTGCAGCTGTCACCAGGAAGACCACTCAGGCTGCCCTCAACTCATCTGGTGGGGGACCTATCTCAGACAGAATAGGAACTGGGAGGCTGACCTGAGGGTAATATTCCAGGTTTGATTTTTGAAATTTGATCTCTAGACACTGTAAGACCTGCTGTGTCTTAGAGAAATTGTACCCATTCTCCTCTGTTCTACCAGAGGGCCTACTTGCCTACTTCCTGGGCAAAGTAGAGACAGGAGCTGCAGATCCAGGAGGGTGCTCCGCTTGGGTTCTGCCTGGCGTGTGGAGCCCTTCTGCTCATCTCTGCCCCAGGGCCTTCAGTTCGTACCCCTCTGCAGCTACTCTTTTTTATTTTTGTTTTTTAGGTGGAGACTTGCTCTGTCCCCCAGGCTGGTGTGCAGTGGCGGTGGCACAATCTCGGCTCACTGCAACCTCTGCCTCCTGGGTTCAAGCAATTCTCCCGCCTCAGCCTCCTGAGTAGCTGAGACTACAGGTGCCTACCATGACGCCCAGCTAATTTTTGTATTTTTAGTAGAGACGGGGTTTCACCATGTTAGCCAGGCTGATCTCAAACTCCTGACCTCGAGTGATCCACCCACCTCGGCCTCCCAAAGTGCTGGGATTACAGGCATGAGCCACCGCGCCCAGCTTCCGTGCAGCTGCCTTGCCTTTATCCTAGGTCAGGGACCCATTCTCTAGTGAACTCCACAACCACCAGTAGAGCTTCCTTGTGCCATGGGGACTGTCCCAAGATGTGGGGGAAACGTAAGAGAGAGAGAGTAATGGGAGGGGGGAAGAAGGGGCACAGAGAGAGGAGTTGGAGAGATGGTAGTGGAGAGTTGCAAGGCTGCAGGTGGTTCCCCTGTCCTAAGTCTTAACCCATATTACCCCAAGGTTACCTCAGGGTCAGCTCAGTTTTTTTCCCTAATGTGGGAGCCTGAAGTCTAGACACCCCAGTTCCCACTTGGGCCTTGTTATCCTCACCCTGTATCACCTCCACAGGCCAGTTCACGATGCGGTGGTCAACGACAACCTGGAGACCATCTGGCTCCTGCTGTCCTATGGGGCTGATCCCACACTGGCTACCTACTCAGGTCAGACAGCCATGAAGCTGGCCAGCAGTGACACCATGAAGCGCTTTCTCAGCGGTAAGCATGGTCCTATTGACACTGTTGTCCTTGGGGCTGGCCCCTGATTCCTGAACTTGTGAGGGCATCCTCTTCATCTTCCACCCCGAACAGCTCCCAGGAGGGACATCTGCCCTCTTCACATGCTTTCCTTCAAAGATCTCAAGAAACGGCTGGGCGCGGTGGCTCATGCCTGTAATACCAGCACTTTGGGAGGCCCAGGTGGGTGGATCACGAGATCAAGAGCTCGAGACCATCCTGGCCAACATGGCGAAACCTGTCTCTACTAAAAATACAAAAATTAGCCAGGCGTGGTAGCGCGCATCTGCAATCCCAGCTACTCTGGAGGCTGAGGCAGGGAGAATCACTTGAACCTGGGAGGCAGAGGTTGCAGTGAGCCGAGATTGTGCCATTGCACTGCAGCCTGGGCAACACAGCGAGACTCTGTCTCAAAAAATAAAATAAAATAAAATAAACAAAGATCTCAAGAATCTCAGTTAGCTTGAAAA
Source organism: Cheracebus regulus (assembly GCA_963574635.1). NCBI lineage: Eukaryota > Metazoa > Chordata > Mammalia > Primates > Pitheciidae > Cheracebus > Cheracebus regulus. The sequence goes on from CAUYQU010068944.1 coordinate 9,634, forward strand.
AGCCCAAAGGCCATTTCCTCTTATCGCCTTACTGCAAGTGTGTGCGTCTTCTTCGGGGCCTGGGGAGCCCATAGGGACCCATTTAGTAGCTAGGGATCTAAGGTGGGCTTCTGTGTGGGGCGGCAACCCCACTAATAGACCTAGCTGGGGGCAGAATGTGTTGACCTGTGCTTTGAGTGGGATGTCAGTTGCAACAAAGTGACACTTAGCATTTTGCTTTTGTGTTTGCAATTTCTTCTTGTTTGTGATCAAAGTGGAACCCCTGGGACGCTTCCCAAAGCTTCATTCTTTACAGCCCTTGCCCGTGGGAACTGCGATGTTCCTGCTGCATCCCAGGGTCCCCCTTCCTTCCGTTCGTTTCTTTTCCTCCCTCACCTGCCCCTTCTGGAAAGTGTCTGGTGTTGAGGCCCATGGCAAGGGCCACAAGCCAACATGCATTTATTTTCTCATTAGTGGATAGCAGCTGTTTGTCTGCAGTTAGATAGCTCTACAGAGTTGGGCAGGGGGAGGAGGAAAGGAGGGGAGTCTAGCTTGGGCATGCTCAGTAGGAATCTCCTCAGACTTGACCTCTGAATAAAGGAACCCCGCCTCTTAGTGACATCACAGCTTGGCCCTTGCTCTAGCAGTGACTTCTTCAGACTGCCTGAGCCACGGAGCAGCTGGCAGTTGCAGCTCTGAACCTCCTTGGAGGCTGCTGTGTTTGTATTATGGTTAGAACCCCTCTCTGGCCAGGAGCCAACAGGAGTAAGACTTGGCCCAAGTCTGCTCCCTCCTCTCACCCAAGCTTTGGCCCTGGTTAGTTCCTAACCTCTACACTCCCAGAGATACAGTTCCAGGCTCCCAACCAGGGGCTCATTTGTTTATCCAACAAAGCTTAACTAAGTAGTTGATGATGGAGGAAGAAACAAAGGGGACCTAAGTAAAAGTCCTTGTGGAAGGGGAGGATTAGGTAAGGGGCGAGGGGGTAATGGGAGGCTGTCACGGGAGATCTTGACTCCTGCCCAGATACCCTCCACCCAGGTCCAAACCTTGCAGCACCGGCCTCAGGCCTGCACAGCCTGACTAGCCTCTCCCAGACTGGGGCAGGATGGCTACCTTCCCTGTTTTCCCTCCCTCCAGCTCTGCATTTCCAAGCCCCTGTCCTTGAGGGGCAGAGCAGCTTTGGGACGTTCATTCAGGTATTTGTCCTGGGCCAGTGGTGACTGTTGTTTCCCTTAGCCGAACCATCCCTGGAGGGCTTGGCCGCCTCCCACGTGCTGTGCACACATGCACTCTCTCGTAGACACATCCACATTTATCTGCACACCATTGGGTTCCCAGGAAAATCTGAGACAAGCATCCAGAGCATCTCGATATGACAAAGGCACCACCAGAGACTGCTGTCCTGAGAGTCTCGGGGTTCCTAGATCTACATAACACTCTGACCACCTTAGTAAGGGGATGAACTCTTTGCTTCCCCAATCCCTTCTCCAAAACCCTAAAGGAGTCAGAATATGGAAACCATTTTAAATAGTTAAAAAATGAGAAATAGGCCAGGCGTCGTGGCTCACGCCTGTGATCCCAGCACTTTGGGAGGCTGAGGTGGGAGAATTGCTTGAGGCCAGGAGTTTGAGACCGCCCTGGGCAACATAGAGAGACCTTGTCTCTACAAAACAATTTAAAGAATAGGTAGGTGTAGTGACTGCACTCCAGCCTGGGCAACAGAGTGAGACAGTGTCTCAAAAAAACAAAAAAAAAGGAGAGAAATAAACATGTTTCTCTCATCTTTCTGTCTCCTCATTCCAACTACTAGCCAGCTTTTGGTTTTGTTTTGTTTTTGGAGACGGAGTCTCACTCTGTCACCCAGGCTGTAGTGCAGTGGCGTGATCTCGGCTCACTGCAACCTCCGCTCCCAGGTTCAAGCGATTCTCCTGCCTCAGCCTCCTGAGTAGCTGGGATTACAGGCATTTACCACCATGCCTGGCTAATGTTTGAATTTTTAGTAGAGACAGAGTTTCACCATGTTGGCCAAGCTAGCCCCCTTTCTGACACCTCTTGAAACTAACTTGAATGCCAGTGTATGTTGCAGAATTCAGAGAAGATGTTTCTTAACTCTAATACTTCAGGTGTGTGTGTGTGTGTGTGTGTGTGTGTGTGTGTGTATTTAAGACAGGGTCTTGCGGTATTGCCCAGGCTAGAGACTCCAGCACTTCCTAGCTTTCCTGGCTGAGCACCTTTATTTAGGTTTGTTAAAAATTTACTAGAGACAGGGTCTCACTTTTTCACCCAGGCTGGAGTGCAGTGGTACGATCGTAGCTCAGGGCAGTTTCAAACTCCTAGCTTAAGCAATCCTCCTGCCTCAGCCTCCCAAGTGGCTAGGACCACAGGTATGTGCCACCGGTCCCAGCTAATTTTTTAGTTTATCTTTTTGTAGAGATACCGGGTATTGCTATGCTGCCCAGGCTGTTCCGGAACTTCTGTTCTCAAGCTATCCTCCTGCCTTGGTCTCCCAAAGTGCTAGGATTACAGGTGTGAGTCACCATGCCTGGTCTTCATTTAGGCCTGATGCTCAATTTATGGGCATGGAGCTGGCTTAATAATGGGAGTCAGGAGCCAGTGGGTTGCTATAAAGTATGCCAGCTCTTTTCCATGCAAAGGCAGCCTGGGACCTTGGCCTACCACCCCAGGGAGGCAGGCACTGGCAGGAGTCAGCGGGCTCCCACACAGCAGGGAGCACTTAGGCTCAAAGGCTGTTTGCGGGCTATATGAGAGGAAAATCCTCAGGGAATTTTTAAATAATTGAGGTAAAATTTACCTAACATAATCATTTTAAAGTGAACAATTCAGGTCGAGTGCGGTGGCTCACGCCTGTAATCCCAGCACTTTGGGAGGCCAAGACGGGTGGATCACCTGAGGTCAGGAGTTCAAGACCAACCTGACCAACATGATGAAACCCTGTCTTTACTAAAAATACAAAAGTTAGCTGGACGTGGTGGTGTGTGCCTGTCATCCCAGCTACTCGGGAGGCTGAGGCAAGAGAATCGCTTGAACCCAGGAGGCAGAGTTTGCAGTGAGCCAAGATCTCGCCACTGCACTCCAGCCTGGGCAACAGAATGAGACTCTGTCTCAAAAAAATTAATTAATTAAAATAAATAAAAAATAAAGTGAACAATTCAATGCTATTTAGTACATTCCTTTTTTTTTTTTTTTCTGAGACAAGTCTCACTCTGTCACCCAGGCTGGAGTATAGTGGCACGATCTTGGCTCACTGCAACCTCTGCCTCCCGGGTTTAAGTGATTCTCCTGCCTCAGCCTCCTGAGTAGTTGGGACTACAAGTGTACATACCATGCCCGCCTCATTTTTGTATTTTTAGTAGAGACAGGGTTTCACTATGTTGGCCAGGCTGGTCTCAAACTCCTGACCTCAAGCGATCTGCCCACCTTGGCCTCCCAAAGTGCTGGGATTACAGGCATGAGCCACCGTGACTGGCCCGTTTAGTACATTCCTAATGTTGTGCAGCCAACCTCAGGGGCTGTTTGGATGCCTTGAACTGAGTGTTTGTCTCGCACTTTTCATGCCTCCCTGGCAAATCTCCAGGAACCACTGGGTAGGCTGGTAGGGTGGCTGCAGGGAGCACCCGAGCATGGAAATGGGAGGCTGGGGCAGTGTTTCCCTCCACTGCTCCACTCCTCAGCCCCTACACCTGGACACATTTACACGGACTTCTGATTTTCATTTTTTTTCCTTGCTGTCTGGCTGAGGTCTTTCAAATGCTTTTGGCTTTTTGTCCCCAGGCATTTGCCTGATTAGACCCTGTGTCGATTAATCATCTTCATCCTCCCCTAGTGGAGTCGCACTGGGCAGAATATGAAGGAGAATCCCGGTAGGGTACACAGGGCTCCATTTTCAGCGGGAGGAAAAGGTGAGCATGAGCATCAGGGTTATGCCTCATGTAGACCTCCCCTGGCTTTGTGCAAAGGTCCCTGTTCTGGAAAAGTTGTCGGGGAATCAAATCCTTTTCTCTTTTCTTTTCTTTTTTGAGATGGAGTCTCGCTCTCATTGTCCAGGCTGGAGTGCAATGGCACAATCTTGGCTCACTCCAACTTCCGCCTCTTGGGTTCAAGCGATTCTCCCTCAGCCTCCCAAGTAGCTAGGATTACAGGCGCCCTCCACCACACCCAGCTAATTTTGTATTTTTGGTAGAGATGAAGTTTTACCATGTTGGTCAGGCTGGTCTTGAACTCCTGACCTCAGGTGATCTGCCTGCCCCCGCCTCCCAAGGTGCTGGGACTATAGGCATGAGCCACCGCGCCCAGCAGTAAATCCTTTTCTAAATACAAAGAAACATCACTATTTTCAGGTATCCTGCAGTGAGTCCTTTTATAAAGCAGAAGATGGATAATCCATCTGGGTTGTAAATGTAGATTTTCTTATATTGGGTTGGCTTAAGGTGAGGCCCATTTCTCCCGAGATTATGAAGGAAGGAGTGGCACTCCTTTATTCATTTATTCATCCATCCATTCAGGGAGCACCTATTAGATTTCACATGCTGTCCTGGGTACAGGAGGCCAGTGAACCCTTTCTACCTCATGCTTGGGCTTGGAGTGCCAAGCCATCCAAACTCCCTGAGAGGCCTTTGGAAGGCCTTCCCCTCCAGCCAAATTACAGGCAGTCATGTGACTGATATACATTTGTCCCTTTGAAGGAGAGAGCAATATCCAAGGTGGCTGAAGGAAAATAGACTTGTTTTTCCTCGTCTGTCGGAAAGAATGCCGGGCTTGCCCGGAGTTGATGCAGTTTGGTTCAGGACATTAGAGGAAGTATCAGGACACTCTGCCTTCCACCGACGAAAGAGTTAGCAGTTTACCACTTGAGGTCACTGAATCACAGCTTTTTGTTTTTCCTGCTAGAGACCTCTGCCATATGACCCCATGTTGAAGACCACTTGCTTTTTGTTTTTCTTGCCTTTTCATGTCCCACAGCTGTTGAGTTAGAGCAGATGGGGAGGGTATGATTCAGACCCTGACAAATAGACAAACTGCTCGGGCAGCCTCTCGAATTGAGGTGAGAGGCTATATTCTTACCACAAGGCCCGAGGGTGCTATTTATTTATTTATTTATTTAGTGACGGGGTCTCACTCTGTTACCCAGGTTGGAGTGCAGTAGTTCAATCTGGGCTCACTGAAGCCTTGATTTCCCGGATTCAAGCAATCCTCCTGCTTCAGCCCCTCAAGTAGCTAGGATTACAGGCACACATTACCACACTAAATTAATTTTTATATTTTTTGTAGAGACGGGGTTTCAGTATGTTGCCCAGGCTGGTCTTGAACTCCTGAGCTCAAGCGATATGCCTACCTTGCCCTCCCAAAGTGCTAGGCTTACAAGTGTGAGTCACTGCACCCAGCCTCTGCGGGTGCTTTTTAAAAAAATAATTTATCGAGATGAAATTCATGAAACATGAAATTAACCATTGAAAAGCAAATAATTAGGCTGGTCACATTGGTTCATGTCTGTAATCCCAGCACTTTGGGAGGCCGAGGCGGGTGGATCACTTGAGCCCAGGAGTTCAAGACCATCTTGGGCAACAAAGTGATTCCTCATCTTTACAACAACAACAACCAAAATTAGCCAGGCATGTTGGCACACACCTGTGGTCCCCGCTGCTTGGGAGGCTGAGGCAAAAGGATCTCTTGAGTCTAGGAGGTTAAGGTTCAGTGAGTTGTGTTTGTGCCACTGCACTCCAGCCTAGGTGACAGAGCAAGACTCTCTCAAAACAAGAAAAACAAAGCAAATAATTCAGTGACATTTAGTATATTCACTACTTTGTGCAGCCACCCCTATCTAGTTTCAAAACATTTTCTTTTCTTTTTTTTTTTTTTTGAGACAGAGTCTCACTTTGTTGCCCAGGCTGGAGTGGTATAGTGGCACGATTTTGGCTCACTGATGCCTCTACCTCCCAGGTTTAAGCGATTCTCATGCCTCAGCCTCCCGAGTAGCTGGGATTACAGATAGGCACCACCACACCTAGCTAATTTTTGTATTTTTAGTAGAGATAGGGTTTCACCATGTTGGCCAGGCTGGTCTCGAACACCTGACCTTAGGTGATCTGCCCACTTAAGCCTCCCAAAGTGCCGGGATTACAGGCATGAGCCCCCACGCCCAGCCTCCCAAACATTTTCATTACCCCAAAATAAAAGCCCATAACCATTAAGCAGCTGTTCCCCATTCCCCCTTCCTCCCTGCACTCCACAACCACTAATCTCTCTGTCTCTATGGATTTCCCTATCCTAGACATTTCATATCAGTGGAATCATACAGTATGGAGACTTTTGTTTCTGGCTTCTTTCATGTAGAATACTGTTTTCAAGGTCTAGCCGTGTGTTAGCAGGTTTCAATTCCTCATTCCTTTTCATGGCTAATATTCTCTTATGTAGATATAGATGCCATTTTGTTTATCCATCCATTGATGGACATTTGGGCTGTTCCCCTTTTGGCTGTTTTGAATGGAGCTGCTGTGAGCACACATGTACAGATACTTGTTTGAGTATATCCATTTTCAGTTCTTTTGGGCATATACCTAGGAGTGGAATTGCTGGATTTAGGGTACTTTTTCAAGGAAGGGATAAGAGAAAAGGCTGAAAGCGTGGCTGGGGTGGTGAGAATCAAGGGAAAGGAAGGCCCCTCTTCATCTGGACTGTATGTAACGTCCATGAGGAAATGTGAATGGAAACGCACCATTGACCAAATCTTGGCGGTCCTCCTGCATGCCACTCATGGGCTTGTTTCAGCTTTAGCATCTTTGCTCATGCCAGTTAACTTTTGCCTATCTCAAAAAGGCAAATTCACCTGCAAATGACAAAAGATTGGTAGTCACTGAAGAGAATTAGAAGAATGTGCCCCAGGCTTTGAAGGCAGTTCCCAGAGAGGAGCCCCAGGAATGTGGTGAGCTAGGGCTGCTCTGATGGAATCCTTGTGTGACCTCTCGTGGGGGAGGGGGACAGCAGTCATTTGAATGCATATGTTTCAGCATGTTGGTTAAGCACGCACTCTCGTCTCACCTTGTAGGAATTCCTCTCTCCCTTCCTCTTCATATATTTATTAATCTCTTACTATGTGCCAGGCACTGGGCTTAGGTATGGCAGAGGCAATGGTGAACAGGACGGCCATGGTCCCTGTCTTTTTAGAACTTATACTCTCACTCCATAATCTCCCATGACACCTAACACAGGGCTAGGCGCACCCACCTAGCTGACAAATGTTCTGGAAGAAACTACTTCCAACCCTCAAGTGACATGGGGTACAGAGGAGCACCTGAGCTGGCAGCGGGACTGCAGTCGTTTTTCAGGGAGTACACACATCTAATGTATGTGACTAGAGGTTTCCCACTCTGGTTACTCAGCCATGACTCTGAAAGCTTCTCTCTGGCTGCCTTTTCCTTCTGGGGAAACCCTTCATCACCTAGAAGGTTGCTAAAGAAATGAGTTATTTAGTAACTCACAATGCTAATAGGTGTTGTTATTGACAGGATGATCCCAAAGGGATATTGGGTCATGGTGGTGCTTCCCATTGGGGGAAACTAGCCCTGCTCCTTTCAGTTGACTACCAACTTCCTCCTGGGATTTGCTTTTCGGGGGGCACCCTCACCTCATCTGTGCCCTTTGGACTCTCTCCTGTCCAGTTGCCCAGGTGTCACCTGAAGGCTGGTGGCAATCATACACAAATAAGTCAGCTCACCAGTTGTACAGGGTGGCACATTGGCTGAGCCACAGATGATACGGTGGGATTTGTTGTGAAAGCCACTGGACCTGCTTTATGTCCAGGTAGGACTGAGAGGTGAAATAATTCTACTAGATAGTGCCTAGCTAGAAAATGAGGAGGCTAAGGGGTGGCCTGATGTCTGTCTATAGAGCAAGTAAACAAAAGATTGTTAAAACTGTTTTATTGTGGTCAGATACACAGAACCCAAAGTTTACTATTTTAACCATTTTATTTTATTATTTTATTTTTTTAGAAAAAGAGAGAAAAGGAGAAAGAAAGAAACAGCAAAAGAAAGAAAAAAAGAATGAAAGAAAGAAAGAGGAAGAGAAAGAGGAAGAGAAAGAGGGAGAGAAAGAGGGAGAGAGAGTGGGATTCTTGTTTTATTGCCCAGGCTAGAATACAATCTAAAAATGGGTATTAAAAACATCTTTTATGCCAATAATTGTGCTTAAC